>JAGDYQ010000072.1:3401944-3446929 GCA_021962125.1 Bulinus truncatus | reverse complement strand
TGTGCCTACATTTTTGCCGGTGTCTTTTTTTCTCTCTATTAAGTAACTCTCTTTAGATTTCTTTTTATCTACCCAACTGTTTTTATATTTTATTTTTCAAGTCTTTATGTCGACTAAACAGAGGCAGCATCAAAAGTTATTTTCTAGCTGGACGTGATTTGACATGGTGGCCGGTAAGTTATCATTTAATTGCTAGCAAGTAAGTTATCACAAGCATTATTGACTGGTCAGTAATTATTATCATATACTATTTGACTAGTTAGTAAGCTATTATATGCTATTTGACTGGTCAGTAATTATTACATACTATTTGACTAGTTAGTAAGCCATTACATGCTATTTGATTGATCAGTAAGTCTTATTATAATTTAATAGTGCAGCCGTTTAGGTTACAAAATGACGTATTTAAATCAAGTAAAGGGTAAGTACTAGGATTAACTGCAAATCTCCCTTTGTTAACTTATTTCCCTTTTCTGATAATTTTTAATTCAAAGTTTTCACCCTCTTAAGTCTATAAAGTATGACGATCTAAGTAATAGTTTCTACAATATGATACATTTGTAATAAATCTTCCTCCCATTGGTTTCGCCTCAGTATACGTCATTTATTATCATCTTAATATAAATGTATCTCTCATTAGTTTCTTCTCGTTTATTAGGTGGTTTTATTCTATTCGTACCAGTGGTTTTGTTCTATTCGTACCAGTGGTTTTGTTCTATTCGTACATTATTAAACTAATTTTCAATCCATTCCATCTCTTTTTACAAGAGTTATCAGACTGACCCACTTTAGCTGACACTATAATATAGTTGGTCACTACAGATACTCTGGCTCCACTATGAACCAATTATCTCTGTCACAGTTTGGGCTTTCTCTCACCAACTCGGTCAGATAATGTGTTAAGTCCGTTAACGGACATGAAAAGAAACAAAAGATATTATATATACAACTGGTACATTGTACTGGCATTAGTTTACTGAGCGCTGAAAAGTTCTTGTACTTTGGGCTTTTAACAAAAAAAATATGGGCCATAAATCTTGTTGATATGTGCACTATAGATGGAGAGACTTTAGAGGAATTTATTATTATCTTATTAACATTACTAAATTTAATGCATGAACATTTATTATAACTAACAATATATTACAAGATAAGTATGTTTACCTTATCCTCACTACGAGCCCAAATCTAAGTGTTATTAATCACCCCCCCTCATTCCACCCACCAGGTTGTTCGGCCTAATGTAAAAACCTTAAATATTAGATCTTGTCAAATGTAGTAAGATAGTCAAGGTGGCGGCTGACTACAGAAACATACGTTAAGACTTTCTTTTTTTATAAAAAGGGTCGCAAAAACGAACGCCATTTTTAAAAGCTTTTCATTAGTTTCACTTTTGCTGGGTTTTGTGGATGGTCTCTAAATATTGCAACTCACATTTGAAATTGGTTTAATTTAATAAGTTAAACCCGTGTTGGCACCAGGGCTCAATTTACCGCCGGGGGGGGGGATGTCATCCCCGGCTCTGCTTTCGCTAATATATCCCTGCCGGGGATGAAACCATAGACATTTATCCCCGGCTCTGCAGAATTTTTTTTCATCCCCGGCACTGGTTTTTTTTCTTAAATCGAGCATTGGTTGGCGCACGCATAGATTCTACAAGACAGTTCACGATTTGAATCATTTCTAATCCACGCATTAACATTTTGTAGAATTACGAAGAGAATTAATTGTAATAGGACAAATTTGCCTTGAGATCATGTACACAAAACAACAAACGTAGCAGAACAACAGTACATTAATAGTGAAGCTTTTCTTTTTAGTCTTACATAGACTTTCCAATATTACGTGGAATTGTGCAACTCTAGCAAGATGAATTCTTTCACAACTAAAAGTAGAAAATAAATAAAATAATAATGCACTAAAAAGTTTTAAAAAAACGTGATTCATATGATATACATATTGATATAAATTATCATTATTAAAATTAAAAGCCTGGGTGATTACAATAAAGTGAACAGTATATTTCTTTACATTAGCTGAAATTTAGCAATAAATAAATAATCTATATCTAGCTGATCACCCACCTTGTATTTTTAGTATTGATAATTTATATAAATATTTGTATGATTGAAAAAGTTGCATTTTTTTACTTGTGCATTTTTATAAAGGATCATTTAAAATGTCATATATATATATATATATATATATATATATATATATATAATATAATATTAGGATTATTGTTGCCTAATATTTGTAGGTTGGCCTAAAGATACCTTTACTTAAGTGGCGCAAGTAGAGTTTCTGTCGCTCGAGGCTGAATCTAAGAATGCAGTCCCCTTTTACCCCCTTTTCTAATTCCGAACAACCATTTCTAAAGAACTTGGAGACCGAACTGAATATATTTGAATGCCTTACAATATGAACAAGTTCCCATGTATTGTTTATTCACCTATGCTCGCCAAGTGTACAAAGTTAAATGGCGCTGGTCGTGGTCTTTATAAGTTATGTTATTAAAGATTCTGATATCGCTTCTCTTATCTTATCCATCAAAGTCAGAACTAAAATAAATATCACAGCTTAAGTATTATCCTCATTCCTTGGTCCAGAAAATAATCTTGATAAAAACTAAACGCTATTGACCAATACATAGTAAACAAACAAACAAAAAAAAAACAAGAAGAAACAACAAAGAAAAATCGGAATTCAATTCTATTTTATAAAACATTGTTTGTTTGTTTTTTAATTCTGAATTTGGCCTTGACCTTAATTTTTATTTTTTTTTTACAAAATACCCACATTGTAGCTCATTTAAAATAATTCATAGCGTAACATTAAAATAAAAGTGGGGAATGCTCCGGATTTTGAAAATTAAAAGGCAGAAAACAGACGTAGGGCGGAACTGGTAATAATTGAAGAGGTCGAGTGTTAAATCCTTCTGGTAATAAAAAAAAATCAACACAGGAATTTCTATAAAATTAATTTCCCTTTTATGTCACTAATGGCAGTAAATTGTGGATACCACTTTTTATAAATATTCTAAATCTTGATACATCGGTTGAATTTTTTAGGCTAGAGAAATATTTTTGTTGGAAAGCAGTACATAAAGGTGATTTTTCAAGAGCATTTTGGATACAGTATAATGAATGAGATGATACTGTGAACAAATACAATAATAAAACTCGTAATGAACATATATAAACATCACTAGACGAATGTTTCTTTTCTTAGTGGAATATTGCACCATTTAAAGGTTTTAGTTGAATATCTCAGTTAATAATCCTATGTACTGTTTATTTCGATTGGTTCATTATACTTTTAGAGAGCTAATTCTTGAATGGCACAATTTAACACTAAACTATCTTTATTTCGTGATCCCCCAAACTGAAAACACTGTACTAAGCTTCATTTCAGTTAAATAACGTATAATTATGTGAGTTCGTTTTTTTTTTTTTTTGGTTTATTTTAGTTTAAAATTATTGATCGCTGCTTAACTCCCTTTATTCGCCAAGAACTTTTTCTGTGTCAATAAATAGATGGATGATTTGTTGTGTAATTTCTATAATAAGAAACATTTTCCTTTTTCTTAAACTCTTTTAAAACATTATTAGATTCTGTTTGATGACTGTGTATATTCACTCAATTCATTTAATACCTCAGAGATTCTGAACTTAAAATGTATTGTGTTTCCTTTGTCATTACCACTAGATAATGTATTTTATTTACAACTATTTATTTCTTAAATGACTTTCTTTAAGACTAGGACATAAAAAATAACTAATATCTAAAATCTTAAACACATTAGTTGACTAATGGAAATTCGAATGTTTTTATTTGCACTGAAGAAATTTTACTACTGATAACATTCTGTCTGAACTAAATAGATCAGAAGATATCTTTTAAAGTCATACATAATGAATTAAATAAATGTGCACAATATGTATATGCCTTTATCTATTTACCTACATATACGTCCGTCTGTCTATCTATCTATGCATATTTCCTTTATTTATCCATTCAGACATTCATCTATCCATCCATGCTTGAATTAGAAAAAAGTTTATGACGATAGAAAGGTAAAAAAAATATCAGCCATTAGAAATTTGAACAGCTCCAATGTCTTTCGAAAAAATAAATATTACTTTCAGATTTCAGATATAAATCATACGTCTATAATTTTATCTTCTTTAGAGAAAAATTAGATCATGTATCTGGTTAGGATTATTTCGAAGCACCGACATATGTGAGTGGATATTTTCAAGTGTGAAGCACCAAAAATAGAATTATAAACAAAAGTGTATGATGAGCACATTGAGAGCTAGCTGTGTATCCCAACAAAATAACATTTAATAAGAAAACTTGTGTCTTGAAAACAATTTTACAAATTTAATTAAGCTTTTTTTTTTGTAAATGTATTTTCTTTTACTTATACAAAAAAATCTACACTCCTGTCTGCTTCAGCACAAAGCCTTAGTTTAATGTATGTCTCGAACGGCCACTGACATCCTGATTTCTTCCAGTGAGGCCCACAGAACCTGAACGTTTAAGCACCCCACCTGAATTAAATCATTCCAGACAATATATATGTATACATTTTCCAGGTCGGGGCTTCCTTGTTTAGCAGCAACATCGGAAGTGAGCACTTCGTTGGCCTGGCAGGTACAGGGGCAGCTGCAGGGATCGCCATGGTTCTTTATGAATGGAATGTAAGTTGAACTTTCTTACTTGATCTTTTTAATAACAAAGTTAGGGAAATACAACCACATATAAATAAATAAATATAAAAGATGATGCAGTCATAAATAAATAAACAATAGAAAGCAGGTAGATTTTTATTATAGAAAGATTAAACAAATGTATGCTACGACGGGTACATAGAGATATATTTACAAATCTTATACAAAATTGTATTTAAGCGTTCAATGATAAAGAGGTAAAATAAGAGTAAGGCTTTACAATTATAATAGTTGGATCTTTGAGAGGCTATTGAGACGTTGCCCCCTGCGCATGCCAGATGTGCCCGACGTTTTATCGATTTACCCGCCCCTGTAAAAAGTATTAGTATGCCTATCAGTGGCGTAAGAGCTGAATTCGCGCCCGGGGCACAAAACCTTTTTAGCGCCCCCCTCCATTCGAAAACCATATAATATTATAAGTAAAATGTACTATTTGGAGCCCCTGTGTGATTCGAGCACGGGGCATGATGCCCCCTTGCTTCCCCTCGCTACGCTGCTGATGCCTATAGTGTTATATAATGCTAGATTTATGTTAATATTCTTAGACAGATTAACCATACACATTTAGAGTTATTTAGAGTAATAGACATACACATAGATGTATATGAACGCTTCAAGTATCGTAAGTTAATAAATAAATCTTATAAAGTTTTTATGTTTTTTTGTTAAAGTCTCCTTTGAAATATTTTTTTTTTCATTTTAAACTTCAAAGAAATAAAACCTTTGTACTAACTTTCGTGATTAGGTCCTGTATCCTGTAGAGTTATTTTGTTCTCATGCGTTCATCGATCACAAACTTTGACTGTAAGGCACTGACTGAGTTAGTAAAGGTCAGAAAATAAACAGCATCAATGACGTCATTGGTCTGTAATAAATCTAGTCAATGTGTTATATGAGTCTGATGTTTTGTAAACAGAGTCGGATCATTGTCGTGGGAGTAGAGTATATTGTCCTTTGATTATTATCTTTTTTTTAAAAAAATGTTCTCCGAAGTCAGTCTGAATTGTTTGTGAAAAAAAAAACACATTTGATTTCATTGTTGATATTTAAGAAATATATAAACATTTTCATTGAATTTACATGGTCAAACATTACATAACAATTTTAATTCGTTATCATTCAAGCTTTTAAGTGATTAAGTCAATGAAACTTAGCATATTTTTAGATTAGATCATAACTTTATTTATTACATGGATTTATGTTTGTTATATTTTCATATCAGTGTGAACTAATTTCTTAACAAAAATGAATGCGTTTCATCTCAACATAGTAACTACTATTTGTATATGCACATAGATTGATTTTTATTATTACAAACTAGGAGATTTTTTTTTATATAGCTGTCCCACTGTAAAATTAGTGCTATAGCGTACAGTATAAATTAGTGCTATACCATATAATATAAATCAGTGCTATATCATATAATATAAATTAGTGCTATAGCATGAAATATAAATTAGTGCTATATCATATAATATTGAGAACAAAAGTTCATATGATTCTCATTTATAGATTACACTCCTTTATAGCGACATTGGGCATTGGAGGCATTTGCCCCCTACGAAATAAAAAAAAATTAAAAGATTAGACCTAAATTTGTTTAAAATATAATACAAATTTATAAATAATAAGATTTTTTAGTACAAGTGATTTTTTTGCACCCCCCCCCCCTGAAAGTTTGGTCTAGTTGAACCTCTGCTTACATCAATGAAATGTTTACAATAACATACCCTGGTTTTCCACCATGAAGAACTGTGAATAATGGACATTTACAATAATGGTTCATTACATAAAATTCTTATAGCTGCACACATAGACGTTTCTAGAATCCAGCTATTATATTTTAACTTTTTAACTTTTTAACAGCTAAAACAGTTACTAGAGGAGTACGGGTGGTCAATCGGTATAGCGTTCGACAGTCAACCTGAGGGAACAGGGCTCGGTCCTTGTGGAGAACCAAAGGCCTTAGTCCTAGTTCTGATACAAGTTGGCTGACTCTCACAACAGACTAGAACTGACTCCCACAAAAGGACTTAGTCCTAGTTCTGATACAAACAAGTACAACCATTCTTTAGTACCTGAATTAAGTTGGGCACGTTCATAAAGTTGGACATCATTGTGCTAGCAACAGAATACATTAAACATCCAGGCCATTGGAAAAAAAAAACTGATGAATTATTTTTTTTAATCGTCATTCAAAAATGTTTACTGAAAATACAATGATCAATTTGTGTTTAATTTCAGTCCATGTTTCTTGTGATTGTCTTGGCTTGGTTTTTCCTGCCCGTGTATGTGTCCGCTGGGGTAAGTTGATGGACGTGATTGAAAAAACAAACAAAACAACAACGTTAGCTGTAAATCGGTATACTAGAAGTACCTCATTAATACAGTGCACAGTTGTCTTAACACTTGGGTCCAAGTCATAAGTAGTATGTTATATATAGTATGTTATATGTAACATGTAGAAGTTAAGATGTAGTATGTCATATATGGTATGTAATATGTAGTATGTTATATGCAGTATGTAGAATGTAATATGTGGTATGTAATATATAGAGAGTAATATGTAGAGTGCAATATGTAGTATGTAATATGCAATACATAGTATGTAATATGTAGTTTGTGATATTTAATATCCCTTCTATACAGGTGTACACACTGCCAGAGTACATGGCCAAAAGATTCGGTGGAACCAGACTGCGAGTTTATTTAAGTTGTTTATCGCTGATTCTGTATATCGTCACTAAACTAGCTGTAAGAAAATACAACATTATAGCATCACTCAATACAACATTATTGTTATTTTATGGCATCACTCAATACAACATTATTGTTACTTTATGGCATCACTCAATACAACATTATTGTTACTTTATAGCATAACTCAATACAGCATTATTGTTACTTTATGGCATCACTCAATACAACAATATTGTTACTTTATAGCATCACTCAATATTTAAACAATATTTATTTTCACTATTTCACGAATGTATCTCTATAAATATCTAGACTGAATTTGAATTATAAGTAACATAAATAATAAATGAAAAACATTCAGGTGAGTATATATGCTGGAGGGCTGTTCATTAAACTTGCATTAGGCTGGGATATGTACATCTCTATTGCAGGCCTACTTCTGATCACTGGACTTTATACAGTGCTAGGTGAGTCAATAGTTAAATCCACTTAGTCAAATAAGCTTAAAATATTTTCTAAATTCTGATTTAAAAAGTAAGTAATTTTAGGACCGTAGAACATGTGCGATTTAAGTGCACAGGGTTGGTGGACAACTGGGTGGGTCAGACGGGCAGCTTACTAGTCATTGGCTTATATGGCGAGTTTGATCTCACGGGCTCTTAGGGACCGAATCTTAGCTCGCAGATATACTGAGAGAGTTCAAAGAGAGAGAGAGAGAGAGAGAGAGAAGGGGAGGGGGACATTATTTATTTAAATGCTGCTGAGAGTTTAAGCCATGCTATATTTTCTTTAAAATAACTCGATGTTATTGTTTTATTTTACAGGTGGACTGGCGGCTGTTATATACACAGACACATTTCAAACATGTGTCATGACAGTTGGTGCAATTGTATTGTCAATAATCAGTAAGTTAATAATAAGTCACTTCTAGAAAGAAACTCGAACATCCAAGTTTTCTTTCTATAAATATGAATTGATAATAAATGATATGCCATTAGCACGTAATATATATTTGCCATTTACAACTGTCCCATCAAAACTTGATATTGTTACACTCGTTTACAACTGTCCCATCAAAACATGATATTATTACACTTGTTTACAACTGTCCCATCAAAACTTGATATTGTTACACTCGTTTACAACTGTCCCATCAAAACATGATATTGTTACACTCGTTTACAACTGTCCCATCAAAACATGATATTATTACACTTGTTTACAACTGTCCCATCAAAACTTGATATTGTTACACTCGTTTACAACTGTCCCATCAAAACATGATATTGTTACACTCGTTTACAACTGTCCCATCAAAACATGATATTTGTAAAAGATGTTGTTAGATGAACTGGTTTATAATGAAAAACTCAATTCATGTCCATGGTTCATATAATTTATTGACGATACAATAAAATATAAACAGAATAAATCCAATATAATTCACAATGACTGATCTTCTCCTCAACTCAATGAATAATTACTTGTTGACAATAAACTCAATTGATTAACTAAAACTTCTGAATACTCGAATACTCTCTCTTTCTCTCTGTACTCAACTGAACTGAACTTCTGAACTCAACTCCTGAACTGACTCGATTGAATGAACCCCGTATCGTCCAACATCGTCCTTATATAATTTACTTATATCCTCCTCGAACATTCTACATCGCTCTGTCTCTCACTCATTTAGACAATACAATTTACAATAAACATCATATTTATTTTCTCTAACTATCTAGAATCTTGACCCCGCGACCTCATGTTGACCTGGCTGGCCAAGCTCCAAACATACACACACACCTGTGTGCGTAGTATGCAAAACTATACCATGACAATATTGTTACACTCGTTTACAACTGTCCCATCAAAACATGATATTGTTACACTCGTTTACAGATGTTTTATCTTGTAGGTTTCAATAAGATCGGCGGCTATAAACAGCTGGAGCACAGCTACATGATGGCGGTGCCTTCACTCACATCCAATGTCTCTTCCAGCTGCGGTAGGCCCAGGGAGGACGCATTTCACCTGTTTCGTGACCCGGTCAACTCTGACAATCCGTGGCCTGGGATACTCTTGCAGTCCAGCATCGGTTGTATGTGGTACTGGTGTTGTGATCAGGTATGGTCATGTTGTGGTGAAGTTAAAAAAAATAAATTTAATACTTAAATCATACAGATTATAGACATGGCCGATTTGTCTGGTAATAGTTATAGTCTAGCTTGTAAAAAAAAATATCAAGTTCCCTTCACTATGTAACATTTGATCAAACGGAGACTGTATGGCCCAGCTAATAACTTCAACAAGTAAAGCCAGGTACCCATTAAAAGCTTGATGGACTTGGGTACTTTCACTATGATCTTATAAATATTCAAACCCGTCACCCTGAGGCTATGAGTCGAGCGCCATATCTATTGATTAGAAGCTAACAGCTCTAGTCGTAAATAATGGCAAATTCAATTAACCTAGTATAGTACAGCTTGTGGAGAAATAATGAAAGAAAGTGAATTAAAATGTGTGCATTTTTTTAAATATAACAGCTATAATATATATTTATATATACATTTATATAGACAGAGACTGTCTATAGTAACTATTCAGAGGTGTATCGTTTCAGAAATAAATGACGTATCTCCAATGAATTACAACATATGTTCACCAACACTTACGCTTCGCAAATTACACTTTGTTAACCACTGAATTATAAGATAATAAACATCGCTGGCCTAATGTATAACTAATCAGTACACCAATCAAGTGTATTCTCAAACACATGTTATTTCAGCAAAATAAACATACCTCATCTCAATTACATCTATCTATTATCTTTCAGGTTATAGTTCAGAGGTCACTTGCAGCAAAGAATTTAAGTCATGCTAAAGCAGGGTCCATATTGGCCGGCTATTTGAAGTTGACTCCTTTGTTCTTTATGGTGTTTCCAGGAATGATAAGCAGGGCGTTGTATCCAGGTACAAAGTTGATACTCATGTTATAGATCAGAAAAAATTGGATATAGAAAGCAATTTTTTTTATTATTGTAAACAACTTTCAAAGTACATTTAAACAACTAAATCTTCATATGAACAAATTGTGTTTGGGTTTTGTTATCTATTGATTAGAAACTGACAGCTCTAGTCGTAAATAATGGCAAATTAAATTAACCTAGTGTAATATAGCTTGTGGATAAATAATGAAAGAAAGTGAATTAAAAATAAAGTGTGTGCATTGCTTGAAATATAATATAACAAACAACTATAATATATATATATATATATATATATATATATATATATATATATATATATATATATATATATATATTTATACAGAGAGGCTGTCATTAGTTAACTGTAAGCAAACAGCCAAGATATTATACAATTATTTTTTTTTTATTTTGTATGTATTTAGATGTAATAGCATGTGTGGATCCAGAGAAATGCCAACAGTATTGTGAGAATTCTGTGGGATGCTCTAATGTTGCTTACCCTAAACTTGTCTTAGAACTCATGCCAGTCGGTAGGTTGTTATATATATTTGGACTTCTTAATTTGATTTTATCTGCGCAAAGAAATATTTTGGTTAGTAGTTTTAATGTCCCAAAGCTAATTAGTCATTAAGTCTGTGTATCACCTTTATTTCGAAGCTAAACACATTTGCAGAAAAAAAAATGTTCACAAATTTTCTATTAATAAACCACAGCTGTTCTTACCAAAAAAAAAAAGTCAAATTATGAGTTGTCTAAGAGAGTGCTTCTCAAAGTGGGGCCGTGGACTGTCCGGAGGGGGGGGGGCGTGGAATTTCGAAAAATGTGACCCATAAAATATAATTAACCTATTGTATATAGTAAATGTTATAATGTAAATAGTATTAATATATGTTTAAAATAAAATCTAGTTTATTTTATATGTTGCATCCTTTCACTCTTTCATTGTTAACATTAGAAAAAGCATGTATTGACTAGTAAAAGTTTGCATATAGAAGTTTAAAATTATGAATTTAAGTAATCTAAACCAAAAAAAAAAAATAGGGGGGCCGCGACATATTGATTGGCGTTCTAAGGGGGGCCGTGACTTCAAAAAGTTTGAGAAGCACTGGTCTAGGACATGTTATGATGGCACCCTTGAATAGACGTTTATTTCGCCATAACGTAATGTAAATATGGTATATTATTATTTCAAACTGATTATGTTATAACAATTAATGTCGAATGAGACCCGTGGCACAGAAGAAAGTCTTGCCCCTCACCCAGAAAAAAAATTATCAGATTTAAACGCTTAAAAAAAACATATGACTGTCGTAGATTTAAACACATAAATTTTTTATATAGTTTGGCGTTGAGGGGCCCTGGGCCCTCGCGTGTGAGTATTTAAATCTGCCAATGAAATTTCTATATTTAGTCATTGCAGCTACAATGACATGTTTCTGGTTCCTTAGCTCAGCCCTAGACACGGTATAATGAATAATTAATGTCATGATAACCAGCTGTAGCAATATGTTTGTTTCAGGTCTGCGTGGATTACTGATGGCCGTCATGTTGTCTGCTATAATGTCGTCTCTGACGTCTATATTTAACTCGTCTGCTACTCTTTTTACCATGGATCTCTGGCGCAGATTGAGGAGACACGCCTCCGAAAGAGAACTATTAATAGTTGGCAGGTAGATTACGTCATAGTAATTGGGCGCAAACTTTTTGTTAGGCCATATTGCTGAATTTTATTCCTCGGTTTGATATGAATTTACAAACATATAGTTAGTTGAGTCTGAATGAACAATGATAAAGTCAATAACAAACAAACAAAACATTATGAACATTATTTCATTTAGTTTTGAAGTAAATATAATTGTAAGAACTTTTTTTTTAAATGCATTTTCTCTTTTAAACGCTCTTATTCTAACGGGAAGAATAATTGTTTTAAGATGTGGAGTTTATAACTATAAATAGCTAAATACTTGATTACCGAAGGCTAAAACAATCGATAATGTGTTGTCACATTCACAGTTTTTTTTCACTAAGCGTTGATAAATCGACAATGATGTGTCTTTTTAAAAAAATGTATTTTATTTTACTTAATATTGATTTTTGTAAAGTTAGCACAAAGGTTTTGCTCTAAACCAATATCTTATATCTTTTACACATTTATATCAGACTTTTCATTTTGCTGTTATGTGGTGTGGCCATACTGTGGATTCCTATGGTCAAGTCTTCACAAGGGGGACAACTGTTCAACTACATACAAGCCGTGCAGGGTTATCTGGGCACACCCATTGGTGCTCTGTTCCTTTTGGCAGCACTGTGGAAGAGAATGAATGAAAGAGTAAGTCAGTGAATGTAATCTTCAAGTGAAGAAATGAAAACATTTTTTTTGTGTGTAAGTCTTCAAGTATGAAAACTCCGGTTGTAAGATGTCCCGCTGCAAGAGATAATCTCCCCTATCGCAGGTCCCCTACACCGCAGCATCCAACAGAAACTAAATCTATTATGAAGATCTAATTAATATAATAGCGATTAGTGTTCTGCGTTAAATCAAAAGTAAAGAATTAATACAACAGTATTCCAAATTAAAATACAGTCATGGAAAAATCGGATCCAAAAATAACCTAGCCTACCGATCAAGCCTGAGGGAATATAACTCTATGCAAAGGTTTTGCAGGGTACATCTAGTTCCAGAGAATGTTCATTTTTCTAGTAAAGTGAATGAACTACAAATAGCTGCAACAAACTTAATGCATGCCCAAATAATACAGTTTTATAGTTTAGGTTACATCACCTGGTCCAGGAGATTTACAGTGATCAGCGGGTGGGGGGGGGGGCTCAATCTAGACAAAGGTACTCGCACCGGGCGGTATTGACGGATGTGGTCGGCACACAACTCTCTTCCATTCTAATCACACTCAAGCACACTCTCACAGCCTGCCATTTCTGTCAGCTGTGTTAGGCACACTACACCCTCACCCTTTGTCCGTGGTGGTATGAAAAATCCGTGCCTTGCCATTCTGCCGATCTGCAGCACATACACTGTGGATCCTGCAAGTCTGAGCAGGTGGTAAATGTTTTTACTCTTCATTGCCGGCAGATGCATTGGGTACAGTTACCCCGCTGCTATGTAGACATGACAGACAAGCATTATGCCGCGCAAAAAAATAGCTACTAATACATCGTGATGTTAATTTTTTCAGCTGCATCGGTTTTTATCTAAAATATGCCTGTAAATGTTGTCTTACGTGTACTTTAGGTTAAATGTTTAAAGTACAAGGAATGTAAATTACATTTCAGGGAGCCTTCTATGGAATACTTACAGGCCAGGCAGCTGGTGTCATCAGAATGGCCATTGACTTCGCTTACCCGGCACCATCCTGTGGTAAACTTGTTTTTAATTCCATATCTATGTATGTGTGTCGGTGTTATCTGCACCTCATTCAGATAATTGTATTCTCTACTGTACAAATATAATTGTCTATGTACCAGTTCTATGTCTGGGCGTCAATCATTTGCATATAATAGTTTGTATTTGATAAAAAGAAAGAAATCTTCAAAAATACCCATCTCTTGCTCTATATTACTTATTCGTCTCTATCCTGTATCCTCATCCCTTCCTAATTTATATTCTCTCATCCCCACCGCAACTCCGCCCCAACCAATGATGGCCCAGCTTTATGTTGTAATTAAAATTCCCCTATTCCATATTAAGAACTCTCTCCCCAACATTCTATACATTATGTATTCTCTCTCCACATCCATCCTTTTACTGTACCTCCCCACACATATTCTGTATTATGTTCGCACAACTCTCTATTGTGTATTCGCTTCTCCTACTTAATCTGCTCACTTTAACCCTTTTCTTTATTTTTATTGTCTCCCCTTCCATTACTCTGTTGTCTATTTCATCTCGTGTCTATCTTTATTATTATTTTCTCTCCAACCCCCCCCCCCCTTTCTTCTATCTCTTGCCCCGTTTCTATTAAACATTTCGTCCCTTTCCCATTCTGTCTCCCCATTCTCTAATGCCACACAACCCATCCCTGTCACACACACATTCACACACACACACACACACACACAAACACACACACACACACACACACACAAACACACACACACATTATCGATAATTAATCGTTCTTATTACTCAGTTGATTTTGGTGTTTACTTTAACTAAAGTCAACATAGAACTTTAGAACTAATCTGACCGATATATGGACAGAGCAGATCTCATT
This sequence comes from Bulinus truncatus, assembly GCA_021962125.1. NCBI lineage: Eukaryota > Metazoa > Mollusca > Gastropoda > Planorbidae > Bulinus > Bulinus truncatus. The sequence goes on along the minus strand of JAGDYQ010000072.1, from coordinate 3,432,275 downwards.
GTTAGGTTCCCTTCCAGTATTAATTTCAATCGACGGCCTGGAACACATTTACTTTCTTTTTGGGTCCTAAATCGATACTGGAAGTTTCTGTCTAGCCCAATAAGACATCAGAACGGCTCTGTGATTGGATATACGAGTTTCTGTCTAGCCAAATAAGACATCATAACTGCTCTGTGATTGGATATACGAGTTTCTGTCTAGCCCAATAAGACATCAGAACTGATCTGTGATTGGATATACATGTATATTGTCACACTCTTGCCCACCCCTCCCCCAATCACACAAACAGATTGGTACAAAAACAAGTTTAGAAAAAAAACGATCATTTTACTTAATAGATCCATGTTTGTAATGTGTATGTATGTGGCTATTGCAGGAGAAGAAGACACTCGGCCTGTCATACTCAGTGCAGTTCACTATACTTACTACGGCAGTGTGAATCTCATCATCACAACTCTGGCCATTGTGATCTTTTCTTACTGCGGGCCTGCTCAAAGTGAAGAGGAGGTGAATCACCAATACATATATTTGTGTGTGTGTGTTTGTGTGTGTGTGTGTGTTTGTGTGTTTCTGTTTACAGTGCTGTTATTTAGTCACTTGACATTCAAACTATTTAAAACAGTGTGTTGTCTGAGGAAAATAACCTTGATTCCTAAAACAAAAGAATTCCCCGCCCCCCACACATAGGTCTTAAATAAATCTTGTTGTATAACACAACACATAATAGTGGCTAATTTTTCGGTTGCTGTGTAGATACTTTGTTTTATATTTGATGATTTACATTCTTTCGCGATCTAGAATCACGTGTACATATTAATACACGAAATCATATACTCTAATACTAGATTTAATTCTACGTAATATATATATATAATATATATAAGCGATTTGGGCACTGCGTTAAATCAAAAGTAAAGAATTAATACAACAGTATTCCAGTTTAAAATCATGAAAAAATCGGATCTGCCCGAAACCAAAGATAGCCTACACTACCGATCAAGCATAAGGGGAAATTATGCAAAGGTTTTGCAGGGTACAGCTAGTATATATATATCATATTATATCACTGGTGACGTTGGCAGGCTATTGTGCATTCAATTAGTAAGGAAAAGAATTGCATGCGTTAAATTAGCATTGTCACGATATTAGGTAGGACATATTTTTGGAATAAGTGTTGTACTGTTAGATTCATGCTGGGGATAATTTATGTGTGTCTTATTCTCAAAGAAGCGCTGTAGCACTTGCAGAACATATTATGTTCTTATTCGATGACTGTAGTTTTACCTGAAATATTTTATTGTTGGGAAGGCACAGTAGCGTATGAAAGGTACCGCCGGTTGTTGTGCCTCACAGGGGCCGGACTAAGAAGGGGCGCCGAAAGAGCACTGTGAAATGATTTAGCTTTTTTTTCAGATAGGGGTGAGGGCGCCGAAAAATGTAACTCGCACAGGGCCCCACAATAGCTAGCTTCGACTCTGGGATGGTATATTATCACATAGCGATGTTTATGCACTCTGACATAGTCTATCTCTGGGATGGTATATTATCACATAGCGATGTTTATGCACTCTGACATAGTCTATACGTTTTGTTATCTGAATGTGTTGTAGTAAATATAAACAAATAATGTCTGTATTGTCTCCATCAGCTGTATGGTGTGACTTGGTGGACAAGAGTAGACCGCCAAGTAGGTCAAACAATACAAGATATAGACTTGACCATTCAAGAAGGTAACCACAATGAGTATCAATGGAAATTAATTTACTACCAGTGAATCCATTCAGTAATAACATAATTCGCTTTTTAATTTATCTTCCCTACCCCTGGGGGGGGGGGGGCGTAAAGTAACACTTCTTTTTTACACCGTGCGTCACACTTCCTTCCCCCCCCTTACCAAAGAAGATACGCTAATAAGCAAACGACCACCTAAACTTGTACATTACATGTATAAAAACCTAGATAAACAATAATAGTTTACTTAACTAGACTTTTCAATAAAATAGTTAGTGAAATTAGTTTAAAAGTAATTCAACAAAAACAAATTCTTAAAAAAGGAATGAAAATATACGTCTAGTTTAAATGTAATTTTTTTTAATACTTCCAGTTTCTCAGTAGATTGTAACAATTATATATTGCCCACTCAAAAAAAAAAAAGTAAAACTCTAAACTCGTGCATTGTTCTGTGGCTATATAACTGTAATGATTCTACTTTTTATTTTTGTATATTTTCATTACTAAATCCATATTGGCTGATAAGCACCTTTAGAAATTAATTATTCTACTAATAAAACCCGGAATGCTGCTAACACTGACTCTATGCGAGCTCAACTCATACAAATAAAAAAAATGATACATTTATTAAGTACAAAATAAGGAATACAAAAACTAATGGTAATATTTTCCTATCAGATGATGAATCTAGTGAGAAAACTTCCGTCCAAGTTGAGACAGAGACGGAAATAAACACATGTCAACGTTGGTTTAACACTGCCTGCGGAATCCCCAGCAGTACCTCCAAAATAAAAGAAGCGCCGGACATAACGATCAATCAGAGGAGACGGTTCCTTCTGGAGACTCCAAAGTGGAGAAACATTCTTAACATTAACGCAACCATCGGGCTGGCATTTATGGCTTTCCTAATTGGTTACTTCCATTAAATCTGGCCACTTTACGTCACTGGTTATGTTAAATATCGTCTGTAAGACACATTATATTTTGTATTCTTATTGTTATTTTATATCTTGTCAAAATGTGTCACTGTATATATGTTCCATTATTAATGTAAAATGTACACATATTTTTGTTGAAACTACCATTAAGCCGTATGAAATCTATTGATATATATATTGGTATAAATTTAATCTTCTCTATACTTATTGTCATATTTAGATGTTTTCAGAATATGTCAATGTACCTATAAGACTTTGTAATATGTAACATTGTTACATTAAGATTTTTTTCGAAACTATCATAAGGCTGCCTTATTGACTAGGATATAGTTACATATCTGCTGGAATTTCAGGATGCAAGAGCCTGATGAAGATATAGACACTCTCCGAGGTAAATGTGGGCCTAGGCCTGATGAAGATATAGACATTCTCCTGGGTAAATGTGGGTCTAGGCCTGATAAAGATATAGACACTCTCCGAGGTAAATGTGGGCCTAGGCCTGATGAAGATATAGACACTCTCCGAGGTAAATGTGGGCCTAGGCCTGATGAAGATATAGACACTCTCCGAGGTAAATGTGGGCCTAGGCCTGATGAAGATATAGACACTCTCCGAGGTAAATGTGGGCCTAGGCCTGATGAAGATATAGACACTCTCCGAGGTAAATGTGGGCCTAGGCCTATTATTTAGAAAAATATATCCGAGACTGATTGTAAAATATCCTCACTGTCGTCATTTTCATTGAAACATTAAATAGTAACATTTATAAAATTCATTATTAATTTCATTATCAAAAATATACGTCAGTTATAATAAATATTATTGTAAATCATGTCATTGTTAAATTTACATTGTAAGTAAACAAATCATTTCCCATACTTCCAATACATTGTAATAGAACTAGTCAATGTCAGTTTAGCCAATAGGCTGCACTAAAGCATCATGTTAATGAATACTCTCCGAACATCAAAAAGTTCACGCTGATGTCTAACTTCTTTTGTCAATTTGTTTCATTGCTGTTTGTTTTTTCTTTTGTCAATAACTTTATATTTAATTAAAATCTAATTTTTAACTTAATTGTTACTATTTGTTTTATGCCAGTTGTCTATTGGTATGGTGATGTGTTTTTTTTAAACAATTGTACTAAATACAATAGGCTTAATAGATAAAATCATGTCTTTCTTTAAATCTTCATTCGCATAGCCTGCATCACCGCCGCTCAACTAAAGCAAGGGAAGAAACTGATGTGTAGGGCTAGTAAATAAACTGATACTCTTAAAATTTTCCCAAACATTTCCATAACATAGTTTTGAAAAGACTGTCCACTAGCGGAGAGCTAGTAAAGTTCGACCCCAACGAGATGTGGACATAATTATACTTGAGGAAATAAACAAGTATTGTGTTCGCTATATGATTAGTTTAATTTGCATTTGCATGATACTATTTTTTATTATTGTTTCATTTTTGATTAAACTAGTTTGAATGCCTGCTAAAGCAGACCAATGTCCTATGAGGTCAAAACATTAATTAACAATTAAAACAATCTTTAAAACTGTGTTAATGTGTGTGATTTGAAGAGATTACTTCACAAGATCGATACTGTCTGTACAGTAGCCAGGTACATGGGCGTATTCATGGGGGGGAGGGGGCAAGGGGGGGCATTTTGAAAAAATGTCATATAAGAGGGGGGCATTTGCTCCCCCCCTTACATTTTAAAAAAAATGTCATAATGTTGTTATTTGCCCCCCTCCTGGAAAATTTTTGCCCCCCCCCCCCATGAAAAATTCCTAGCGACGCCCATGGCCAGGTATACATCATCTTTTACAGCAGTAAGACGACTTGCGTGGTACACGAACATTTATCAAAATCAAAACTTTTGAAAGCATTGCACAATATATCATTAAATGTGAATACATGTATGTTGTACTGAAGTGTATATACGAAAGAAAAGAGGCAGTATTTTTGTTTTTTCTAAATATTATTTACAAATCAACCCATTAAATGTTTGGTTATTAGAAATGAAACAAGTAGTTTAAACCTTTCAATAAATTTACGTTTCCTGGAGCGTTGTTTTATAGTCTGAAAACTTTCCTGATTTAAAAAAAAAGCTATCAGTATCTCCAAGAAATACACGGGGCTAGATTAACATTTAGGCTAATAAGGATATGTGGAACGGATGGCCGAGTGATGCAGATACTCGACTGTCAACCTGGGAGTCCAGGGCTCGATCCTGGGTAAGAACCATGGAAACTTTTCCAGGCGAAATGTGGTGTTAATTCCCCACAATTGCACCTAGTTTTAAATAGTTTCCTGATTTAATTTGAGGAAGTAAACGCGGCTGGTCTTTTAGCTAACTACAAAATACCTAAATATTCCGAGGTTATAGAAACCTATGAATTCTACACTTCTACGTTAAAGCTAAGAGAACTTTTCTTTTACCCTTAATAAGGATAAAGCGTATGGCTATAAAATTGTTCATTGATTTTCATATTTTATTAATCCTTTTGATTGATCACCAATGGCGAGAAATTGGGATAACTCTTTCTTGCACTTGATACAAAACTTCACGCTAAACGTTGAATGTAAAACATGCATTTCACAGGTCAAAGATTTTGTTGGCACTTGGTAACCTTTAGCTGAACGAACCTAGGCATACAGGTCGTCTTTGATCTATGTCAACAGACAGCGAGGGTCCATAGCAAACTCAGGAAAATTGCGAACGAGCTATCTAAGACATACAAAAAGATATGTGTATACTTAATTTAATTAATTACATTTGAAATAATGACATCTTTGAACACCTTTAACTTGAATGACGACTACAGTACGCTGTTTGAAATATAAAAACAAACACAGGCTGCAGGACCACTGCTCGTGGGTAGGGGATAAAGCGTGGGGGCTGACACACAAATTAAAACAATAGCTTCTTTAATGTTTAAAAAACATGTATAAACATGCGTCTTATAAGTATATATGTATATATATAAGTAAGTAAGTAAGTAAAGTTCCCTTAGCCCTAAAGGGCCATCGGGGCAGATGAAGTGTAGAATGATACTCGGATGGCCGAGTGGTGTAGATACTCGACTGTCAACCTGAGAGTCCTGGGTTCGACCCTCGGTGAGAGCCATGGGAATTTTTCCAGGTGAAATTTGTTTCAAAGTCGTCCCACAAGTCCACCCAGCTTTAAATGGGTACCTGACTTTAAGTTGGGGAAGTAAAAGGCGGCTGGGCGTTGTGCTAACCACACAATCCCTTCATAAGCCGAGGTTATTAGGGTGAGGCAAAAACTAACAAATTTTGGAGCTAAGGTCTCAGACAAACCAAAATCAGTGATCCATATGAAAGTAAAAGCGAAGACAAAAACAGTTTTATTTTCTGTATAACCGTTTTCTAGCAACTCTGTCTTTAAAAAAACCCAATTAAATGTGTTCTGAAAATATAACGCTGGTGAAGAGTGAATTATTAACAATGTTAATGGTTCTTAAAATCAAACACAACATATTCAACAACAACAATCGGTAGTAAAATAAAAAAAAAACAAAGTTATTTGCAACAGTACGGCAGTTCAAATGTGAAATTAGTGCAGAAAGTCTGCCTTTGTTTCTATTCTTGGCATGTCCGATCTTGATTTATTCCTTTGAATAATAGCACAATGGCGTCTATCATGTCCGTATACTTTGCCACAAACTGCTGTGGCATCCTTGATGTTTCTTTCAACATCTTGCGAATGGCATGGAAAGTGAGGTAGAATCACCTGGCCGTAACTGGCAATATCTTCGGCAGTGATGTCTTGCAGCAGTGGAGGTGAATCAAACTCGACCAGTTCCCAGTTAACCATGCTAATGTACGACTCAGCTGAAAAGTTTATTTTAATTCTATTCTTGTCAAAACGACGAATCTTACACGTGTCACTTGAGTGAGTACTTCGAGCCAGCAACATTTTTTCTTATGCTAATTTTCTAATGTTTTCGTCCTTTGTCGCCAACAGCCGCCAACAAGATATTTTCTGGATGACAAAAGTAGCTGTTTTTTGAAGCAATGGAGCCACGACAGCCTGATCATTTGTGTCAAGTTTTTGGTACAGTGAAATTATGAAGAAGAAGTTCTTGGCTCCATCCTGGCAGTTTGGATGAGATTTGATGCAAAACCATGATGGAGCATAAAAATTCAGTATGAATTTCTCAATTTGTTGAAGGTCAGCAGAAGGACTTTGTTCATAGGCATACAACCTGAGTATTTGGTTAGCTTTAGTTAACCATCTGCATGACTGATTGTCCGAGGTTGGGCAGTCTCTAAGTATGAAATGTAACTCTGACCAGCGCTGCAACCATTTTGAATTAGCAGACACATTTTCAGTAAATACTGCTGATCTGTACTTAGATCTTTCATCACATCGTCTTCAACCTCAACAGAACCTGAAACCTGAGAAAATTCGATGATTGATTTCTGCTGGGGATCAAATTCCAACATGCTTGCTATCTGTCCTTCTGAAGTCTTTGGACCTGTGGTCTTCCCATCAACGACTTCTATTAGCTTCCTTAAAGGCAGTTCGTTGGCATGCAGTAAACAAACCAACCACTTAAATGGCCTTCGTAGCTGAAGTTCAAGTTGTCGGATTACACCATTATGTTTACCAGTATTTATTGGTGTTCCATCACAAACAACTGATTTTAAAGTTAGTTCCGACTTGCTGCTTGTAACCACTGACATAATTTCTCTGGAAATGTCCTTGGACTTTCCTGATGCTGGAACAACATGTTCAACATTGCTGCGGGTAGGAATTGTTACTAAGACGTAGTGCTCTTCTTTGACTTGGCGACGAGTAGACCCAGTATGCTTCTTCCTCCAAGCATCTCTTGACGGCGCAGCTTGCTGTGGTGCAAAGCAGTTTTACATTTTTTTTTAAATGAGTTGTAGTGATTTTGATGGGATTTTTTTATAGGCCGACATAGCTTTTTTTTGGATATAAATAATTTAATTTAGTTAATTTTTGATGGATTCTTTTCGGGACAGTTTGTATATTTAATTTGATCGTTTTTAAATAGATAATAACAAGTGAACATTCGTCTTTATATTTTTTTATTAATTTTACCGTCATTGGAAATTTTTTTTACGGGGGCCTAGAAGCGGTACATTTTAATACCAGCAAATATTTTAGTAAAAATAAAATTAAAAATCAAAAAGCTTACATAATAAGTTATCATTTAGCTGTACAATTATACCAAACATAAATATGATAACTATTCTAGATGCATTTCGTTGATAATAGTTGGCGCTTTAGGGTTTAATATTCATAAAATGTACTATAATAACTGTATTTTTCAAAGTTGCGACCCCTAGACATGAAAATAACACATGAACATGAATTGTTAAATTGATCACTAGATGAGGGACCATCTATTTACAATTGTCTGACAGAGACAACAGCAGTTTGCCCCACCCTAATATATATATACACATATTATATATATAAAGCATATACGTTTACGCCACAATGATTTAGCCTACATTATTTATGCACTTATCGCACATAAATATTTTGTTTTAATATTATTACACTTTACGCTTTATCTTTATTATTATTACACCTATTATTTGCTGTTTGATGCAAATGTCATTGCCTACTTATTTAATATATTTATATTAATATTATTTTTATTATTAATATAAAACTATTTATTTAAATGAGAGTCATTTATTATGATACACATAACTATATTTTTTTCTTAATACAAATGGCTTATTATTAATATTTTACGTTTCATTTTATATAATATTTTATCATATTTAATATATATAAAATTATTATTAATAATATTTAATTTTTAATGTTCATTAAAACGTTATTAGGGGTTAGGAGAGAGGGGTTAGGGAGAAAAACAGAAGGTGAACAGAAAACCTTATTTTAAACCCGGGCAAAGCCGGGTACTTGCAACTAGTATATATATATATATATATATATATATATATATATATATATATATATATATTGGCGGTGTGTTTTAACTTATAACCATAAAGGTTTTATATGGCATGCCTATTTTAACGAACAAAGAAGTAAACAGTTTGAAGATATTGCCACGTTATCAAGTCGGCAATACCCGATTTTAAATAGAATAGAAAATAACTCCTAAGAATATGTAGATCCATAAGAGTTTCTAGATAGAAAGTAGTTTGGTGGAAAACACACTTTTTATTTTTAGAATTCCTTAACAGAAAGACGTATAGCATATAATAATTACGGTAAGTTGTATGTAACAAAAAGACGTATAATATGTAATTATAACGGTAATAAGTATGAAACAGAACGGCCTATAATGATTACGATAAGTTGTATAAAACAGAAAGACATATACTTTGTAATGATTACAGTAATGTGTATGTAACAGAAAAATAATATGTTGTTTATGTATGTACTTGTGATAATTTTAAAATTATAACGTATTATATAAGTATATTTAGATGTATTATAAATGTTTGATAGCGAGGTTTTTTTTACTGTACATATCATTTGCTTTACATAAGCCCATTTTGTAAACATTTTCTGTTACCCAATTACGATAATTTTCATAGATGTATTATTGATTTTATTTATTCTAGGTTTCTATTTACTTTTATTTAAAGTCTTAAGTAACTGACACAATGGATAATCAAATTTATGGTAAAAACATTGTATAAACAATTTATTACAATTGTTTAAATTGCTCGAAGAAAATAAACACATACTTAATATGTTTTTTTTTCTGCTTAACAATATAAATTGATATGTTTCTTCCAGGTGATCATGAAACTCAAGTGATAGAAGGTGAAGAAGCTGATCTACATAAACATCTTATTGGCTGTAAGAAGAATCCAGGTCATAGACAGTTTATCCTTGTTGATACATTCATCTTAGACCATCTACCTGAAGGTCACCGTGACAAAGATTTCTACGAATACGTCAAACTTATAGCGGACCTGACAGTCAGAGTTGATGTTAAAATGACCAGTCCACACAGACCAGAGTTTTGGTCAAACACAAAAGTAGTATACCCATTTTACAATATGAGAGAAAAAATAAATTTAAGAACAGGAAGTGGGATGGTGAGTGGAGTGCGCAAGTTTACAGATGGAGACAGTGATCTAAATAGAGGTAAACATTGGAAAAACTACACTATAGCCATGTTGTGTGTTATTAATATTGTTACTTTTTTATATTTACAGTAAACAAAACATTAGATTTTCTGAATTTATTTATTTTAAAACTCAGTAGCGTAAATGCTGAGGGGCATTGGCGACATTTTATCTGCTGCTTTTTGGGTGTTCTATGCCTATAAACGTCAGAATATGTGCCCATATACTATTCGAATCGTTCAGGTTTCAAGTCATTTTTTTCTATTTATATAAGATGTAAAATGAATGAATTAATTTCCACATAAAAAACATAAATTTTGTAAACACACAAAATTTTCCGACTGGCTCGGCATCCATTGCATGTAATAAGGTGTGATCATTGTAATGTTACATGTACAACTGATAATAAATACTTTTTTTTTCATCGTAATGGTCATGCTACAATATGGTTAAAAATCGACTGAACAGTCAAAGTTAACGTTCAGTGTGTAACCAGCTCTTAGTATTTTATGTAGGCCTGCATATGTAGCACTATAATTTGCAGCACGATATGTGAACTTGTGCACATTTTATAGGCCAGTATTTGTTCTAGCCTTCTCCTCTGCAGTTTGACCCCACAGATCATCACTTACCAGTTTTTCTTTTATTTCAACAACCACACTTTTTCATATACAGCTGAAAATTATTTTCAAGAATACTATTTCGGTGACTCTTCTAGCTCGGCGCCCAAAGAGGCCGATCAGTCCTACAACCCTTCCTACGATACTGACTATCTGGCATAATTATCAATCCTTCCTACGATACTCACTATCTGGCATAATGATCAATCCTTCCTACGATACTCACTATCTGGCATAATGATTAATCCTTCCTACGATACTGACTATTTGGCATACTGATCAATACTTATCCGCAGTAAAATGTAAGATTAATTTATAATTAATTATAATGAAATACAAAAATGTATAGAAAAAAAAAGCAAGAAATGAAAGAAATGTATTGTCCAGGGTTATCAATAATTTGTTTCACTAGATCATATCAGCCTTGCTAAGTCCACTGATAACACTAATACACATATAAGCCAATTAAAAAATTAATTTCTAGTTGTTTCAAAATTATAATGGCCAAATATAGTTCAAAAGGAGTAAATTTTATATATACATATATATATATATATATATATATATATATATATATGTGTGTGTGTGTATATATACGAGTACATTGTATACTAAATTTTATATAAAATATTCCATATTGTCCATATTAATGTTTTAGACATCATCAGTTTATTTCATTGATCAGAGAATAAAATTTGCCTAAAGTTCATATATAACTTAGGTAAAACTTTCATTTTGTGTTTGTAAAAGAAACAATGGAGTTAATTTAAAAAAAAATGACAGTGTTGACGTCAAAAAATGTTCACATCTTTCCTCCGCCATGCCAACAACTGTCAAACTTCCCCTCGCCCCAGATTGTTGACATAATAAAATAGTAAACGTATGAACCCTTAATTACTTTTAGTAATACCAGGCTGATGTTTTAATTACATTTAGTAATAAGAGACTGATGTGTTTAATTACATAAAGTTATAACAGACTGATGTGTTTAATTACATAAAGTTATAACAGACTGATGTGTTTAATAACATAAAGTTATAACAGACTGATGTGTTTAATAACATAAAGTTATAACAGACTGATGTGTTTAATTACATAAAGTTATAACAGACTGATGTGTTTAATTACATAAAGTTATAACAGACTGATGTGTTTAATAACATAAAGTTATAACAGACTGATGTGTTTAATCACATTACGTAATAACAGACTGATGTGTTTAATTACATAAAGTTATAACAGACTGATGTGTTTAATCACATTACGTAATAACAGACTGATGTGTTTAATTACATAAAGTTATAACAGACTGTTGTGTTTAATTACATAAAGTTATAACAGACTGGTGTGTTTAATCACATTACGTAATAACAGACTGATGTGTTAAATTTATTTTAAATATATGTGTACAAGCAATAGCAAATAAATTTATTGTGCATCAAAATAAATCATTGACTAACTGAACAGGGACTAACTGAACAGCGACTTACTGAACAGGGACTAACTGAACAGTGGCTAACTGAACAATGACTAACTGAGCTGTGACTAACTGAACCGTGACTAACTGAATAGTGACTGAGCTGTGACGAACTGAATAGTAAAGAACTGAACAGCGACTAACTCGAACAGTGAATAATTTGATAAACCACCTTCCCATGAAAAATAACGACAAACTATCATGTTATAACAAATCAGTGAATAGCGGAGCTGTAATTTAGTCCGGAGGCTAACGTTCCACTGTGCGCAACGACAGACATGTTAAATCCCCATTGATATTTTAAACAAAGCACAGGGGCACCACTGCTACCCGGGCATGTGCTAGCTGTATAAGTATACTTATGGTAGAGCATATGCATGTCTTCATCTACCACCTCATTCCTGTCCACACACTCACCAACGGTTATCATCTTGGAACAGCCGTGCGGGTGTGAAATAATAACACTGGTGTAACTAAATAATTCATATCCTCATCTCTGCTGTACTCATCCCTGCTGTACTCACCCATCACTTTCATCCAGGCCTCGTGTTCATGATCAATCAACCGTTTCAATCGGTCTGCTAGGTTTTGGTCACACGTCACGCATTTTAGTTCACAGTGATCTCTCTCGACGCTCGAGCTATAAGCATTCACCGTGTCCAGAATGACCACGTCACTGTCCTCTCTGTCATAGAACAACGTGATAGAGGCGTGGCTGGCCTCGGTGCTGTCGAAAAGTAAATGTGTTGCTGTGTGCACGGTAATGTTAAACCACGCCTCACTGGGCGTGTCCGATTGTTGACATTTTCTACAGTCACACCGAGTGAAGTCTTCGTTCAAATCATTTCCTTTACTTTGTCTATAGTTTTCTGTACAGTCTCTGTATAAGTATGTAACTATCCCACTTCCAAGCCTGGCGTCAGTCCTTCCTTTCATGGTGCTAAAAGGATATGGCACCTCTTCGGGTACTGGCCAGACATCAGGTCTCTGTGTACTGGTCATTCTCACGTCCACCTTTACTGTGAGGTCAGCTATGGCTTTGATTAGATCCATCAGGTCATGGTTCCAATAATCTTTTGGTAAGTGTTGTTAACTGAATTTTTCAACAGGAAAAAAATTTGAATGACCACGATTCTCTTTACATTTCTTAAGATTGTAATGACCTCCATCTTCTGACAGGTGAACATCAAAATGACCTGCAAATTAATATTTTGTATCATTGGGTGAATACATGTGTAATGAACCTTTTAAACTATTAGTGGACGACCGATTTATGCATTTATTTGGTAAAAACACATGAATAATCAGTTGTAAAAAGAAAATTTAAAAATATACTTTTCAAACTAAAGTGCAACATATATCATGGGTTTTAAAGTCGATTATAAATTACTTCAAAACAGAATGAAATTATATATATTTTTTTTTACCGAAAGGAAATTCAGAAGTTGATTCTTCTCCATTTGCAACATCTATTTAGGAAAAAATAAAAAAGTTCCTGTATATTTCGATATTTATAAGTATATAATGTACATTCTGTGACGTCACTAATAGCATACCATCCAATATACCCCCAGAGGCGTAATTAGGGAGGGGGGAGGGGGAGTTCAAATTCGAAAGTCCCCCCCCCCGGCCTCAGCTTATCGAATGCCCAAAGGCAGGGGGCCCCTAAATCCCTTGGTTCGGCACTGTATTCCCCCCTCTCCCGACAACTTTGGCCAACGCCCCATAAAACGACAATAGTTCAACCCCATAATTTTTTTAGTCTTTGGTAGAGGATTTTTTTTTTTTAAATAGCGGTGCACTTTCTGTACAATTTACATTACATGGGCTCGAGCTCAACATACATAAATACGTGCATTTAAATTTAAATTACTTTAAAATTCCGTGTTTGACATAAAAAGATACTCATGAAATATATCAAATAAGATAATTGGAGAACTCGTCTCGGTACTCAGCCTGATATGTCTCGCTGTGGCTACTCAAACTGATAAGTACTGTACCAATTTTGGGTTTCGCATAACGAAAATGCATTTTCCCGATGTCAAGAAAGCTGTCACCACCAACTGGCTGCTGCGCCGACATCAGGCAATTGATGTTTCCGCCCGGACTAAAGGCGTACGCTGCCCTAGTTGTGGTGACGTCTGCGATTCTGCTTTACAGTTTTAGAGTCATGCAAGACCCACATAAAGAGTACACAGAAATTCGCCGTTTTCGACATAGAAAAGGCAGTTCATTCAATTTATTTACTATGAATCATATCAAAGTTCTTTTATAGTATTTCAAAAGAATTTAATAATAGCATACTTGCCTCTAAAATACCATCTTTTCTTCTTTTGAGAGTAAACCTTTAAAAAATATACAGAAAGATTTGTGTATAAAATAATTTTAAAAAATTATTTAGCCTGGTATATGGAAATCATTAAAGTAGAGTAACATAAAGTAGAGTAACATATTTAAAACTAAAATGTTACAAATGTTTATGTTTTAATTAATCAAGTATAGACGCTGGTTTTTATCACTTGAATTTACATAACAAAATTATAGCATCCAAATATAGTGGACTTTGAATGTCTTCTAACTTGAATTATTGGTAATTGAAACATTAAATACTAATGATCACTTCTTGAAAATACGCCTTTTTTAGGAATTATAATTTTTCTGAAATAATTGTATGATTTAAGGAACTTTCTCCACCCAAAACTTTTGAATGTGATAAAAAAGCTTTTACTAATGGAGCTTTTTAAATATTTTTAATGATCTGAAAACTGCAGTTTACTATCGCGAAAATTCTACCAAAGAAACATAATAAATGGAGATTATGTGATTCGAAGTGCACAGAAATACAGGCCTATATATTGTTATTTGATCTGTTTATATGTAGTTATGAGAAAATTCCGTGAAAAATACTGAGGGAATATATAGAATAAAATAAATTAGAGGACTAGTTGGTGTAGTGCACGTTATGGGTTTTTATTAAAGCGACACAGGTTCCATAAAACTTACGTGTATTTATTTAGTAAGGCTAGATAAATATTCAGGTAGATTATAGACATTGTATTATTCTTACCTTTTGTTGATCTGTTCTCTTTACTTTGGACACTTTCAAGCCCATCTTTAAATAAACATCGCTTTATGTGTTAATTGGTTTACCGCGTGCGCCATGCAGACACCAGAAACCTTGCTAACCTTGGAAATGTCACACCTTGAACAACATGTCTACCTTTGAATGCCACACGTGTGCCACACCTTGAACTCATTTTCTTGTTGACGAGAATTCCCAGTTGATAAGTCACATGACCGGACCTAAAGGTAGCAGCTGTTTTTTTATAAATCATGTTGCAGCTAACCGTTTTGTAAACATCGCAAAAGTAAAAGTTGTACTGTTTTTAAGTCAATCGATTATGTACTGTAGCCCCTGTAGCTTCACATTAAACTAATGTCTGAGAGATAGGTGGTTTGGAAGCTGGGGGGGGGGGGGGGGGGAGGAAGATGGTACATTGGTCGGATATAGACATCCATGGCTATTACCGATCTGCCCCCTTTCCGTCCTCAAACACCAGAATTTTTTTTTATAAAAAGAAATAAATGGATCATGTTTAATAATTTTCTAAATCATGAAAACACATTGTTTTTATATGTTTACGGCCATTTATCAGTTATTCCCGCTTATTCTCTCTGTTTTTTTTAATCGATCTGACTGCTCACTAAATGAGAAGACATAACAACTGACAAATTCAGTAGCGGAGTTTTCTTTTGATGTACGACATGAAATTGTTCATCCCTACCGGCCCTTCATCACCAGAGAATACACATTTCTACTACTGAAATTAAAAAATAACAGCTTTTTCGTATAGAATATGAGAAAATATTATAGCAATAACTACATGTCCACAGATTATAGATCACTAGTTGCAAGTACCCGGCTTTGACCGGTTTAAAATAAGGTTTTCTGTTTACCTTCTGTTTTCTCCCTACCCCCTCTCTCGCTTCATCTCTCTCTCTCTCCCTCCCTCCTCCTCTCTCCCTTTCCCTCCCTCTCTCCCTCTCCCTCCCTCTCTCCCATCTCCCTCTCTCCCCTCTCCCCCTCCTTCTCTCCCACCGTCCATCCTCCCTCCCTCCTCCTTCCCTCTCTCTCCCTCCCTGCCCCCTCTTTCTCTTTATCTCTCCTCCCATTTCTTCCATCCTCTCCCTCTCTCCTTCCCTCCCCTCTCTCCCTCCCTAACCCCTCTCTCCCTCCTTTCTCCCTCCCTCCGCTTTCCATCTCTCTCCCTCCCCCTCTCTCCCCCTTCCTCCCTCATTTCCTCTCTCTCCCTCCCTGCCCCCTCACTCTTTATCTCTCTCTCCCTCCCTCTCTCCCACCCCTTTCTCCCTACCTTCCTTCTCTCTCCCTCTCCCCCTGCTCCCTCTCCCATCTCCCTCTCCCCCCCTGCTCCTTTCCCCATCTCCCTCCTTTTCTCCCCCTGTCTCCCTCTCTCTCTCCCCACCCCCTTTCTCCCTCCCCCCTCCCTCCCTCTCTCCCCCTCCCTCCCTACCCTCCTTTCCTCTCTCTCTCCTGCCCCCTCTCTCTTTCTTTCTCTTTCTTTATCTCTCTCTCTCCCTCTCCTCTCTCTCTCTCTCTCTCTCTCTCTCTCTCTCTATATATATATATATATATATATATATATATATATACTTATTATTATGGCTTCACACTTCTTCTAAAATCCTTCTTCATTCCTTTATCTTCTTCAAACTGTACAAATCAGAGAGCATGAAAAAACATCAACAATTCTTTGCATCACAAAGGCACAATACAGCACCAGCGCGCAAGTTCTATTCGAACATCGGGAAATGACGTCACAGAGGAATTTTATTTATGGCGCCGTCGAGATTACTTTAATATAGTAAAATACTAAAATAAAAAAAATTTAATTACAATTAAACTACCCATCGAGATGAAACGAAACCTGTCCTATAACCTTCCCCATGTAATTGTGTGTATGTGTAACAAATTTCACATTATTTGGTTATCTGGATCTTGAGTTATAAGGGAACAGACAGACAGACAGACAACAAATGCGTCTTATAAGTATAGAGATACAGAAAGCACGTCGCTTTTTTTTATATAAAAAAAATTATCTGAGCAAAAATGTGGCGGCTTTAAGAGAAATCAATTTAAACTGAAGATTCGCATTCTGTATAATTTATATTTAAAAAAAAAAGTTCTTAATGTATTATATTTGTTTGATAATAAGGTATTTTTTTTTATTGTTAGTACAATCGGGTCTAAATAGTCAATGTATTAGAATTATTTTCTTTCGCCTTTCACAGAGTGATATCACAAGTAACATTCTAGATCGGGGCCTACATACAAGCCCCCCCCGCACACACATGCACGCCCCTCTCTCACACACACGCCCCTCTCTCACACACACGCCCCTCTCTCACACACACGCCCCTCTCTCTCACACACGCCCCTCTCTCACACACACGCCCCTCTCTCACACACAAACGCCCCTCTCTCTCACACACACGCCCCTCTCTCTCACACACGCCCCTCTCTCTCAAACACGCCCCTCTCTCACACACACGCCCCTCTCTCACACACAAACGCCCCTCTCTCTCAAACACGCCCCTCTCTCACACACACGCCCCTCTCTCACACACAAACGCCCCTCTCTCACACACAAACGCCCCTCTCTCTCACACACACGCCCCTCTCTCACACACACGCCCCTCTCTCACACACACGCCCCCCAAATGTTATATCTGTTTTAAACACTGTTAAAACAAAAGATGTTTTGATGTATTATACATTTGTTTCAGGGGCGTCATTTGCCGCCCCCACCCAGTGCCATACCTAAGGATTTGAGGGCCCGGGGGAGAAGCTTGGCCTCTTTGGAGGCCCCTGTATTTTGACATTTGACATCATGACATGAGATAATGTATTTAATATTTAATGTTAAAAAAAATTTGGGGGCCCCCTCAGGCCTCTGCCCCCGCCGCATTTCACCAAGGGTCTATGATTTTTTTTTCTTTTTAAAGGAATACATAAATCATGTTTTATAATGATCAAAATCATGATCACGAGTTATCTGTTTTACAATGCGTAGCAAGTTATTGTTCAAAGTATTTCACCAAATAACGTCTAAAAAATGTGGTATGATTCTATGGTCGCAGTAATGTTGAATTGTGCATTACACTATAGCTTGTACAGCTTGTACGTAAATCCGGCATTGTGTTCATTGATAAACTTTCTGCGGATCAGACCATCACCAGTTCACCACCGACATTCGCAGATAGAGCGATGCAGCAACAGGCAACTGTCGTTATCTGTTCTCGATGCGGTCGCCTATGTGATTTTGTTTTTAGACTTCGAAGCCATACGAAGAATGACATATAGGCTACATTTAAGCAAACAAAAAAAATTGCATTTTTTTTCGATGTACCTAGCAGTCGCCTTTGGATTAGGCAAAGACTTACTGAGGTGTTGAGACTTAAGTTTCCGACTAATTTATATGATATGTTCTGCATTTATCATGGTAAAAAATGTAAAATAGCTATTTCCATTTCTCTGACTTGTAGCCACATCAACTCTTGTCTCTGACATTAGGCCTACTAATGTTTATATAAATGAAAAAAAAATAGTTATGCACATTTAAAATGCATAAACATATATTCCAAATTTTAGCATTGACTGATTTGAAATAAGTTTTCAAATATGTTTTTGTTTATTTTGCTCTTATGTTTGTTCTGTTTTTAACAAAGTTTGACCATACAGCTCATTAGAAGTCATAGACGCTTTTATATAGAATTATCTTTTAAATCTGCGAACTAAAAATTTGATGTCATTTTTTTTGCTAACTAAAATACATCGCTTTCCAGTTTCCATGAAACGAAACTACTTTGGATACATGGTTACAGTAAGCTGATCTTGTTATTAGAGGTAAATACCAAAATTAATAACTTTTGAATGATCTTTCTGATAACCACATAGCTAAATTAACTAAGAAGGATCTGATAATTGTTTCTACTGTACCGAGTGGCCTGTTGAAAAAATAAATAACTCTCGAATAGCACCAGTAAGTCCATTAGAATGACCGCACAGTCTGAGTCTGTTGACAATACTGGGAATTTATCTCTTTAATAACAGAAATTATTTGATAACATTCTGGACGCTTTACCTATAAAAATGTTCCAAATAAAATTACCCTCAATAGTTACTTTTTCTTCAATAAAAGATGGTTTAAATTTGAATCAAAAATTGTTAGCATATTGCATAATTAATAAACAGCCCCAAAATGAAATTAAATACTCTTACTTAGTAAAATTACATTAAATTATAATTAGAATTTACTAAAAAGTCAAACCAAAAAATTCTCAGATCAAAAAATATTCATAGACTTTTTATAAAATTGTATACTTAATATTTAAGAAACGTTACTTTTTAAATTATTTTTGGAATGATTTTCTTAGACACCAAACTCCTTGGACCAAGGTCTATAGATAAATTCTGTCAAAAATCTTTTTATCTCATCTCCTTTAGCTTTGCCAATATAAAGCATTCATTACAAAAATTGAGTTCTGTAAGATTTTGCCAAGGGTGGCTGGCAATGCATGATTTCATTGATAGCTATATTATAGATTATATATAGTAAAAGACACTTCATAGAGTCATATTGCATAATTATTAAACAGCCCCAAAATGAAATTAAATACTCTTACTTAGTAAAATTACATTAAATTATAATTAGAATTTACTAAAAAGTCAAACCAAAAAATTCTCAGATCAAAAAATATTCATAGACTTTTTATAAAATTGTATACTTCATATTTAAGAAACATTACTTTTTAAATTATTTTTGGAATGATTTTCTTAGACACCAAACTCCTTGGACCAAGGTCTATAGATAAATTCTGTCAAAAATCTTTTTATCTCATCTCCTTTAGCTTTGCCAATATAAAGCATTCATTACAAAAATTGAGTTCTGTAAGATTTTGCCAAGGGTGGCAGGCAATGCATGATTTCATTGATAGCTATATTATAGATTATATATAGTAAAAGACACTTCATAGAGTCATATTGCATAATTATTAAACAGCCCCAAAATGAAATTAAATACTCTTACTTAGTAAAATTACATTAAATTATAATTAGAATTTACTAAAAAGTCAAACCAAAAAATTCTCAGATCAAAAAATATTCATAGACTTTTTATAAAATTGTATACTTCATATTTAAGAAACATTACTTTTTAAATTATTTTTGGAATGATTTTCTTAGACACCAAACTCCTTGGACCAAGGTCTATAGATAAATTCTGTCAAAAATCTTTTTATCTCATCTCCTTTAGCTTTGCCAATATAAAGCATTCATTACAAAAATTGAGTTCTGTAAGATTTTGCCAAGGGTGGCTGGCAATGCATGATTTCATTGATAGCTATATTATAGATTATATATAGTAAAAGACACTTCATAGAGTCACACCATGGTTGATTTATATATATTTAATGAATAAATGTAGTTAAGTAATAAAAAAAACTTGCTTATTGAAGAGCCACATTTGGCCACCATTTTATAGATTAATTGCGCCACGATGTATTGATAATTATGTTCTTATTTTTCATGGCATGTATTCCCCACTGTTGCTAGTAATATATTATGTTAAATTCATTATAATATAATTTGGTCATTATTTTTAGCTACCAGCATAATGACTTCTGCTGGTGATGGAGTGGATTTAATGGTCAACAGTTTGAAGCTTTTAGAAGCTGGAAGCTTAGGACATCTTGATTGTGTACCCTTACAGCTAAACTCTTCTCCTGATGCTTTGGAATTTCCACTTTTAACAGTAACTTTTCAATTATTTTTTTTTTAAATAAATAATTAAATTAATTATCTGATATCTACTATTTTAAAATTTCACAAAGAAACCATTTGTGTAGCAATATCTGAATAATCTAATAAATTAATGTTATTACTAGTATGGTTAGATTTGTGCCAAAGCTAAGTTTTAGAATTTTCCAAAGCATAGAGACTATTTTTAGGTATTTATATTTATCTTATACATGTCATATACACCGTTTTACTTATTATAATTTATTTCCACATTTTCAGTGTTGCTTCTTTTAAAGAGACTAAATTATGTTTCAGCTTAATTTGTTTCTCACATTCCTCATTTAGTTGCCAGTGGGTATTCCTCCTGTACTTTCATCGTTGGAGCAAGAAGTACAGGCTTATGTTTCTGAACCTGAAAATCTACCAATCCATCATTTTGCTCCAAGTCAAAAGTAAACTTTTATTACTTTGTTCTGTCATCATTATTTAAACTACATTTTTAAGCTAGAGAATTGTACTGATGAAGAAATGCATTCATCAGATTTTAAAATTTTATTTTAAGGCTGATTAGAAGAAACCAAAACTTTGACCGTTTGCTGAATCTTGAAATATGTATACCTGAAACAACCATTCAAGTGGAGCGTAATCAGACTACTGGACATTTACTTGGTTACACAGAGGTAATTTTTCTCAAGTACATTTTAAGTTTTTTTTTGTTATTTTAATTATCTAGAGCATTATTTCTTTTTCAGTAACTCAGATTCCTCAAATTTTTAAAACACAATCTGGAAATATCCTGTTTTTTTTTCTTTAAACTTGTACATTTTGACCTTATTAAAAATAATAAAAAAAGAACAATAACATATTGTTACACAATTTTCCTGGGATCCTGCATATCTTGCTTACTTGTCCTCATAATGAATCCCAAACTAGAATTTGTCAAACAATGGACATTGACTTAGAGAAGACAGTCAGTGAAATTGAAAGCCTGCCTGAAAGAGAAGACCATCTTAGCTAGTATTGACAGCAATTTGGCAACTGTAGCAATGTGGAGAAATATACCCTAATACATAGCAAAGTTCCTCCTTCTAAATATAGAGGACCATGTTTTTAAAGTCACATGACTATTTTAAATCTGAAACTCACAAAGCAAAAGGAAAAAATAGCAGACCTAGACTAATTTGTTTTCCATATAAAGAGAGAAATTTAAAGAGAGATGATGTTTACATTTGAATATGGGAAAAACAACCCAGAAACTGTCTGAATTGAATTGTATTGTGAGCCATATATTTACAACCCATTTACAAAATATGTCTTATTTATGTTCATAAATATGTTCATATTTATCAAGTTAAGTCAGTAAATATTTTCTAATCTAAATAATTGTCACTGCTGAATACTTCTCTGCTGGAAACCATTTAAACATTTTTTTAGTTGGCCATTTTCTTTTTAAACAGTACCTTTTAACTGTCTTTTATGATTTTATTCATAATTTTTATTCATAATAAATGTTAACCTTACTTATTGATTTTTTTTTTACTTATTGTAGGAAATAAATCAAGATAGCTCTAAAACTTCAAGAAATTCTTTATCATTGTGTAGAGCTCCAGATGTCAACAACTTGAAGGCTAATCAGGATGTTAGGGGCTCGACCATTAATCTGCCATTCTGGCCTGGTACAAAATTGCTATCTTGGCACCTTTTTTTTTTTGCCACACTAGTCTGTCATGAAATTGAAATAAATTAACATTTGTTGTTAAACTAATTTGCTTCTAGCTCTACAATCATTTTTCTTTTATTTGCTTTAGGTGGCCTTGATGAAGATATTTTTCAAGATCAGGCGTCATCTGATATAACTACATCATCTTCCGTTGATCTTGATGATGGTATGCTCTTCATTAATTAAGAACATGTCTTTAGGAATGTTTTAAGCAGCACTAAATTAAATTTTTAAACAAAAATGTTTTCTTCAATGTCGAAATAATTTAAACTTTCATCCTAACAATCACTTTAATAGGGAGGGCTTAATGGAAAGGAGGCTAACATATATTGACATCTGATATTGGTAAACATTTAGTTGATAAAAAAGATAATAATACAAGTCAAATTTTGTTGTACCTTTAGAATCCAAGTTTTTGACAACACCTCCAGGATTTAAGCATGGGTTAACATTTGATAATTTTTCTGAGAAAGCCAAGGATCTGAATGTCATTGTTGATCAAACACTTGACAAGCCAGGTGTCATCAGCTTGGAGGACATTTTGTCTGGGGCTGATGAACTGGACCTTGGAGACAGTGAAGATGAAGAACCAGTGTTATCATCACCATCCAAGGAGAAAGAGGTAGCCAGTGTATTGAGTTTTAAATGTTCAAACAGGTAGCCAGTGTAATGAGCTCTAAATGTTCAAAAAGTAGCTAGAGTATTAAATTATAAGTTTTCATTCAGTGAGTTTGTAGTTGTCTACACATAATTGTTAAGTTTTTCAAGCTCAGTATTTTGTCATTGATGAAGATATTAACTTAGATACATTTTAATAATAAAGTAAACTGCTGGTGTTTACTGCAGCGTTAATAGACAGAACAAAACATTTTCTTTTACTTATTACTATTTGAGTGTGGATAGAGAAAAAATATGTTCAAAATTTATTTTTTATAGACTGAACAACCTCAGCTACCAAGAACTGAAAGCCTGGAAAAACTTATTGAGGTAAAAAAACAAAATGTTTTCTAATACATGTATTATATAATTAAATACAATTTTCATACTAACACTGATTCAATGTTATGTTAACATATCTGTAGTAATGAAATAAGTTAATTTGTAATTAAGTCATCTGTTCGCTTCCTACTACCACCTTATTAGCGGAGGAATGACTTGCTTTAAAAATATTGTTTACTTAGAAATGCTACCCATTTGTTAATTCTCCCACAATTCTTACTGGCTTATTCCTATTCATTTCATTTATGATTTGATGTCATCTAGACTGATGTAGGCAGCCAACAAATGCTACATAAGAGTACCTCACCGGTGAAAGAACAGTGGGCAGTACAGGTTGATGTTACTGCACCTGTTGACGACTTTCATAAAAAGATTCCTGACATGGCTTACGAGGTATTACTTCACTCTGTCATGTAAGATATTGTTTGTGCTTGTCATCACACTGCAAAGTAGATTTAAAAAAGAATATAGTAATCAATTTCAGGTGTTTAAACATTATTTTTATAAAATCTATATTTAAAATAATGAGGTATAAAATATTTTTAATAGAATTAAGGTTCACACCTATATTCCCAGTCTTTAAAAGCTCTGCAAAAGAAATGTATTGTAGATTCATAAGTAATTATTCATTTCATAAAAAAAAGTTCCCTTAACCCTAACGGGCCATAGGGGCAGATGAAGTTTAGAATTCATCTGTTTCTATAACCTCTGCATATGAAGGGATTGTGTGGTTAGCACAACGCCCAGCCACCTTTACTTCCCCAACTTAAGTCAGGTACCCATTTAAAGCTGGGTGGACTTGTGGGACGACTTTGTACCGAATTTCACCTGGAAAAATTCCAAGGGCCTCACCGAGGATCGAACCCAGGACTCTCAGGTTGACAGTCGAGTACACCACTCGGCCATCCGTCCCACTATATTTATTTCATAGTGATCTTTTTTTTTTATATTTTTACAAAAGCAAAAAAGTCTGAATAGATTCCCAACAATTATTTGACTTTTCAAATGACTTAGTAAAATTGTGGTGATGATATACAAAATAACTGTTCGTTTGTAAATTAAATAAAAAAAATCTCTTGTCATTTTTTATTACCAGTGGCCATTTGAGTTGGACATTTTCCAGAAACAAGCCATTCTTCACATTGAGAATTATGACAGTGTTTTTGTGGCTGCTCACACTTCAGCTGGCAAGACAGTGGTTGCTGAATACGCCATTGCACTTTCCATCAAGCACATGACCAGGTTGCTTCTTAATTACTGGATTACACTTTGGTTATGTATGCATTGAAGTCAGGATGATTTACTCTTACAGACTTGCTATGAGATTCATAGTTTAGAGCTCGTGCCGTGTCAGAAACCTAATTATGGTATGGGAAGTGCGGCACATGCTATTAATGCCACAGAAAGAGGGGGGGGGATATTTAGTTCACTTGGTACAGTGCCGAACTAATTATTGATTAAAAACCTGGGTTGGGGAAAAGGGGTGTTCAATTCTGACTTGTGCCTTTGTCATGTCATTGTTCATGTAAATATATCACTTGAAAAATAATTTGTGTATTTCCATAATTTTATCAATTTAGATAACATAAAAGTAATTTTTTTATATCAATGTATCACTTAAAAAAGCAACATTGTTATATTTACAGAACAATTTACACATCTCCAATAAAGGCTCTATCTAATCAGAAATACAGAGAGTTTAAAATTACATTTCAAGATGTGGGACTGGTCACTGGGGATGTCCAGATGAATCAAACTGCTTCTTGTCTTATTATGACCACAGAAATTCTTAGGTGTGTGAAACATTTAATTTTAGAAATTATTTTTCTTAACTCTAGTTCATTGTATAATTCATTAAGTCAAATTTTTTTAAAAAGTCATACATTTATTTCAGAAGTTTTTTCACATTAACTTTCATCACAAGGTTTTATATTTTTAATACACATATTTTGTTGTATATAAATTATACAGAATGTGCATTGCCAATTTAAATTGATTTTTCTGAAAGCAACCATTTTTGTAATGTTTAACAATAATAGTTGCTACACTATTAATAAGGAAAATATATACAATTGCAAACATTTTTTAGTCATTCATTGAAGACTTTGAATAGGAATGAACTTTCTGTGTTGCTACCTGTGTGAAAAATAATATTTTTCTTCTGATGTTCATTCATTTTTAAAGTAAAACAAATTGTGATTTTATAATCTCATAGTTGTAAAGTGTTTTAACTTTGTTCTGATATTCATTCTTTTTTAAAGTAAACAAATTGTGATTTCATAATCTCATAGTTGTAAAGTGTTTTAATTGCAATGATTCAAATTGTTATTTTTCAGGTCAATGTTATATAACGGCTCAGATATCATAAGAGACCTGGAGTGGGTCATATTTGATGAGGTCCATTACATCAATGACTCTGAGAGGGGTGTGGTGTGGGAGGAGGTCCTCATTATGTTACCTGCACATGTCAGTGTCATTTTACTCAGCGCCACTGT
Source organism: Bulinus truncatus (assembly GCA_021962125.1). Classification (NCBI taxonomy): domain Eukaryota; kingdom Metazoa; phylum Mollusca; class Gastropoda; family Planorbidae; genus Bulinus; species Bulinus truncatus. The sequence continues at coordinate 3,406,364 of JAGDYQ010000072.1, read as the reverse complement.
CCCCAACTGTATGGAGTTTGCTGACTGGGTTGGGTAAGATGTTAGGATTTTTTTTAATTTTCAATATATACCAGTAAATTTCTATTACATACTAGCTATTTATACTCTGCGATAGTGTGCATTTTACTAAAGAAAGAAAAATGATCAGCTTAAAAAAAAAATTATTCTATCCTATCCCAATAAAAGAAAATATTTCACCACTCACTTTGTCATCATCAGTTTTTTTTAATTATATTAGAAATTTTCGTTTTTTTTTTTTATAATAATTGAAGATGTGGAGGTATGGTTAAATTTTTAGGATTAGATAGCTACAAAGAAATACATTTGAGTATAAATTTTGATTGTCTTTAAATCCAGCCATTAACAATATATGTACATTGTATTCATTAAATAAAAAAAATGTATCAATTTTCCCAGGAATGTATTGAACATATCTTAGTATTTTTTTTAGAATTTTAAAGAAGTATCATTTTTTTAAATAAATATTGGAATATACCAGAGGTACATAGATACTCATATTTCCTCCCCACCAAACCATTTAAAATGTTATTTTTAGATTCCAAAACCTCATTTTACTACAAAAAAAATTATCTAAGTAAAGAAATTAATGTTCAGTATGATGTACATGCAGTTTCTAACATAAGATACAATTGTTAGTTAAACATGTTTTTAATTGTATTTTGATATTTTTATATAAATACATAATGGGCTTTCTAATTATTTAAAAATATAACGAAAGTTTATTTCTTTTGCTGAATGCTACTTGTATGTATATTTTACAGGAGAATCAAGCAAAAGAAAATTTATGTTGTGAGCACACTGAAAAGACCGGTTCCTTTAGAACATTACTTGTACACTGGGAACAGCATCAAAACTTGTAATGAGATGTTCTTGTTAATAGATGCCAAGGGAAGTTTTCTCAACTCAGGGTAGGAAGTGCATTTTGTAAAGTTAGGTGATTTAAGCCTTATTACATTGTAAAATTTAAAATTAACCAAATATTATTAATTTTCTTGATCAATCATTTATAAATCTGAATAACATAAATGAACTTTAACGTGTTTTAGCTACATTAAAGCATTAGAAGCCAAAAAGGAAAGAGCCAGCAAAAGTTCTCAAAATTTTGGTGCTAAAGGTACCCGTGGGGCACCACCTAATCAAGTGAATTTTATTTTTCTACTTTGTTAATTTTAATTCAAATACTGTCATTATTTAATGTGTGCCAAAGAACATGAAAAAAAAACATGATTTTTCTATTTAAAAAATGTATTACTTCAGTTAATACACTATACATGTACACTAGGGTGCATCACCAAAAAAAAAATTTAATAATTGATCTGTCTGCTATTTAAATTTGTTCCATTGATCAAAAAAAGCATTGTGTAAAAAAAATTAAAAATATTTGACAATATTTAGAGGTCCCCCGGACTTCAACAAAGTTTGCATATTTAAGCGAAAACTAGATAAAACCATCCTTCTTGTAAAGTCTTGCAGACTTACATACAAAAAGTGAAGCGCTATATAAATTGTTTTATAGTCTTTGGTTTTATAATGTTTGGTAGCTATGATTGATTTTGATAAGCAGTTGTGCTAGAAATAAAATTTAAAATTCACATTTTATTAGCAAAAACAACACTTTTCCTTACCGCAATATTGATGACCAAGGCAAGCATTTTAATTTCTTTATTTATATTATTTTAATTTCTGATACACACGACCTATAAAATCAGAACATGGAAATGATATGAAAAACAACAATAAAATGTTTACACCTTCTAAGGAAATGCTGGCTGACCCTGGCATCACTTCAACAGTTGCATATCCAGTTATTACTGCGTCTCCTGCCTCGCGAACAAAGAAACCACAAACTCTTCTGAAAACTGAATTGTTTGGCATTGGCCCTGCAATCTGTGTTGATGATGCTATAATTACTGGAATTCTTCGACTACCAACTTGTTTACAAGTTTTGAGGTGCATGATGTATCATTGCAATGTAGCAGCACACAGTGAGCGTCCAAGTTCTCTTGGTGCACCTTCTCGATTTACAACTGCCAAAATTGTGCTGAATCAAGTTACTGCTTTCTACGAAAAAGCAAACATTCCAATGGTGACAGAGAGGAGAGCTTGTGAGAAGATTGTTCAGCTTCTTGATGAATACAATAAACTTCGTTCAATTGAAAAAAGTCGCCGAAACACACCAGCAACCAAACGTAAACTGGAACAAATGAAATCTATGTTGGCAACAACTTTTCAACTGTGGCCACCAAATGTCGAGACTATTATCAAGAATGCAGAAGATCTAGCATTCTTGAGGTCTATGAAAGGGGACAGGTCTTCCAGCTTTGGACAAAACACTTGCAAAAAAAGTCGCTCGACGCCATTCACGAGATGTCGCAACATTGGAACGTCAGAAACGCGCAAGAGAAGAAAATGCAGCATGTTCAACGATATCAGTGCCTTCCAGCGAGGGTAGCAGTGACGAACCCGATGATTCTACTTCTAAATCTGAAGATAATATGGAGTTTGTTGATAACTGTTTGGATGATATAATGCCATTACAAAAGCGAAGAAAGCCAACAGGAGCTTTGGTATTTGTACCTCCAGATGTTTTAAGCCGACCAAATCTTGTGTCACTAGCGACAAGATTAAAGACTACACCAACACAGCAGGCAGCTTTCACACAGGGCCTTATTAGCGAGTCTGGGGGTGATGTATCAATGGTGGCTTATTCCTATGCCACTGCAGATCGTTCACGTCGCAAAGTTGTAAGTGAGATATCTACAAAGATCCACGACTCCTGGGAACCACCCAAACTCTGCACTCTCCACTGGGATGGCAAACTGACACCTTCTCTAAAAAATCATCGTGTCACTGAAGAACGCATAACAGTTGTTGTCAATTGAAACTTCTAGGAGTGCCAAATTATGCCAAGGCAACAAAGTAACCCGTTGGTGAAATAATTGCAGAATTAACAATGAAGCTAATGACAGAGAGGCATTGTAATGATTGTATCGTTAATATGACATTCGTCACAACAAGATCAAACACTGGTCATCAGACTGCTGCCTGCATTGCCATACAAAATATGCTGCAACGTGCTCTTCTGTGGTCAGGTTGTCGCCATCACATTGGTGAAGTTATCCTCTCGCATGTGTTTGCAGACATGAAAATAGAATTTTCCAAATCCCCGGATATAACTTTGTTCACCAAGCTGCGAAGTAATTGGGAGTTGGTGGCACATGATTGGTCTCACGTTTGTAGTTCGTTTACGTTAGCTGATCATGATCTGAAGGCTCAAGAGCGACTGACGATAATGAGAGATGCGGTAATTGCACATGCCAACTCTAGTAAACAAACCGAATTCTTGCGAGACGACTACCAAGAATTCCTTAAGCTGTCCCTTGTTTACCTGAATGCTACAAATAAGGAAGTTAACTTTAAAAGACCAGGTGCCCTGCACAAAGCACGATGGATGGTAAAGCTGATATATTGCCTCAAGATTGCACTGTGTGAGAAACAAATTCAATTACTGCCTCCAGGTAATATTACCACACGTGATCAAGTGCCAAAGATTCGTGCATTTGCTACATTTGTAACACATGTTTATGTTTAGTGGTGGCTCACTTGCAAAAAGAGTGTGGATGCACCATGGAATGATCTACACCTCTATAAGCGACTTTTGGATTACAACGATGTCAACAGAGACATATCCAAGTCAGCAATCCGTGCCCTGAATAGGCATCTATGGTACCTCACTGCTGAAATGATCCTACTTGCTCTGTTCAGCAATGAAGTACCTGTGTTGGAAAAGCGAGCTCTAGCAGATGCTCTGCTAAGGCTTCGACCAGTGGTTGCCCTCCAAACTCCACAGAATCGATTTGGAAATAGTTGGGGAAAACCACGATTCCAATCAATTGATTCTAAAACTCGTTTGGAGTTGACTCGTGGTTTACTGTATACAGACTTCAACTGGACACAGAATTCCTCCAACTGCCTGTTGATGATTGGTGCCAAACAGCTTCTTACATTGCCAGTGCAGAAAATGTTGCTGCTATAACGTTGTTAACGATTGTGCCGAGAGAGGAGTGAAACTAGCATCTGACTTTGTTGAAGCAGCGCGAACGGATGAACATTTTCAAAACATTCTTCAAGTGGTAGAAATGGACCGCAAAAATATCTCAAATGTGCGTAAACCTTACAAACGTGCAACAAAGTGAAACTGAATTAAATGCAACAGTAATAAATAATTTAACACTTTAATGTAATTTTTATATAGGCTAGAATAAACTTTTTTTTTTTTGCTTTACATATTTTGTAGGATTTCTTGGGCGGGGGGGTGGAGGGGGACCTCTAAATCAACTCTGGTTTGAAAAAATATTTTACCACAAGTTATTATTAATGATATTAGAACAAATTAGAA
>JAGDYQ010000072.1:3389909-3401444 GCA_021962125.1 Bulinus truncatus | reverse complement strand
TTGTGTGCACACTTGGTGAGTTGTTTGTGCACAGCTTCTATGGAAACATTGTACATCATGTAATCTGCATTGTATTTCCTTATAACCACTGATAGTACTAGATACATTTTTAATCAGTGAATTGATTATAATGTATATATGTATAGATAAAATCAGTCAAATTTTCTAGAAAAGTTTGCACAGTGTGAAATGTTTCCTTGTGATTTTTCTGAATTTAAAGGAACTGGATGGAGAAATAACCAAAGTCATCACAGCTAAATATCTTTTTGTGGCAGTATCCTCTGAAACGAATAAGTGAGTAAAAAAGATATATCAAATAGCGATATTTTAGCTGGGCCTAGCTGTTTTTTTTTTTTTACACAGTGCTTTTTAATACTAAAAACTTTTAGAATTATAAAGGTTTTTTGTTTGTTTGGTGTTGCAATTTGTTTTTTTTTTAATAGTCTTTCATAATTTGATTACAATGGTTTTGCTCTAGTTCAATCTAGGATATTAAAAAAACTGAAGCTTAATTAATTGTTTTCAGGAGCTCTTTGGTGTCAGTTTCATTCTTAAGGCTTTTGATTCAAAAGTAAAGTTCCTTAGCCCTTAACAAGTGTATAAAATTCATCTGCTTCTGTAACCACATCTATTTCGGGATTGTATATTCAGCACAATGCCCGGCTGCTTTTACTTCTCCAACTAAAGTCAGGAACCTATTTAAAGATGCGGTCACATTTGGTCTTCCATCCCTTATTTTTTTATTCTGATACATGTATTTATATAATTTCACTGTTAACATCCATGCATTATATTTACTTATTGTAGGTAATTTTGAGTAACAAATTTTCTATAATTTGTGCACACTGCTGCTTAATCTACATAACTGTAAAATAAACTTAAACACTCCTAAGGCATTGACATAGACTTTTGATTATTTGTAAGGTTTTAAAATTATTTTTGTTAGAATCTTTTCATATTTTTAACATTTGTTTAAATTAAGTAATGATTTTTTTTTTCTTTGTAATCTAGACCTGGTGTTGTAAACCCTCTAGATCCGCAAACTCCTGAGGAAAAAGAACTGTTTCAACTTGGAGAAGGTACTGTTTATATTTTTTTATTTCTACAAGTCCCTGAAAGGATGAGATGTTTATCTCTTAGATCCAATAAACCGCAACTGGGATGGTTTTTTTTCTGTGCCCTTGTTTTACCCCCACCATAGCCGAAAGTGCATTGTCCATGGAGGCACCACAGGAGACTATGACTTGCAGAGAGTCAAATTTGTAAAAGCATGCAGGTCGTGTTGCAGCATGAAATTCCGGCTCACTACCAAAGCGCTGTTAATATTAGAGTGTTATATTTTCAACCAAAGTATGTACTTTTGAAAAATAGCTCTAAACTTTATCAATATATTTGTCTGTTAATTGCACTTTGTTTAATGCCTTTATTCCCTTCAGAAAACAGAAAAAGACGCCAAAAAGAAGACATGCTGTCACTTCTGAAATCCCCACCCACAGAGCAGGAGAGATTAATTATTCATGATTTATTTTTATCTACGGTAGACCTTAAGTGAGGGGATATTTCTTACCTCTATTTTTTTTTATTAATGTTAGCTAGTTTTCTTCTTGAAAGAATGTCTAAGTTAAATGATTTCTTTGTTGGTCTCAACTTATTATACCTTTTCCACTATCAAAAGTTCTGGAACATTCAAAGTGCGAGTGAAGCCAGACAACAGTATTTGGATGGAAGACACGATCAAGAAATCTCTACTCATATGTCATCCTGAGGTAGAGAAATGATGTTAATTAAATCTGTATTTCAATAAATATTTAAAAACTGAAATGCAAAGCAAATAAATGTTATACAAGTGAATTTCATTTTTTTTTTTCTAGCAACGGAACCTGTACAATAAAACCTTTGGTGGTTTCTTAATGAGAATGGCTTATGAGCTGGCTTGGGCCAATGCTTCTATATATGCGTAAGACTTTTGTTGATCTTTTATGCGTTTTTTTAACAGTTTTTTTTTTTATGAAGACTTTTTTTTTCTCAAAAAGTTTATTAGAGTTACAGGAAACTAACATTTAGCTTGATGTTTTCTTGAGTTAATTTGTCAGGGTATACCTAAAAATCTATAGGTTTTATGTATTCTTAAAACTAGATGACAAAGATCAATAAAATATTTACATTGTAAAATAAACATTGGTTATTTTAAGATACCTGTTCTGGAAAAAAACATTGGACAGATGATTTTAAAAAAAAAATTGTATTGCCATTTAATTATGTAGCTCTGAATGGTCTAATGTAAGCTGAATTAATCTGTTGTTGTGGATTCAACTCCAGGCGTGTCCAGACACCTAAGTTTTCCATGGTGTCTCTACAGCCATTGAACTATCTGCTGTGGCGGGATAAATAATAGGGCACTACAAAAACTGTCTTTTTAGTGGTTAATAGGATCAAAGAGATAAATATATCTTACCAATCTAAAACTTACTGCAAAGTCAAGATATCATATATTAACTACAAATTATGTAGATCTAAGTTTTGTAATTTTCTGCACATTATGATTTGTCTTTTTAAACATTTTACTAACAAATTCTTAAATACATGTATTAATTTTGTAAAATGTTCATTTGGTTATAAATTTAATTTGTACATTTTAAGATTCATTTAAAATCAACAAAGCTAATATATCTATTAATCTATTACTTAATTTTTTCAAGAAAGAGTTATTTGATGGAAAGAATGCCCACTAAATATGCTCTTTTTAGCACTATTATTTGCACAATCTCAATACATGGACAAGAAAATACTTCACTGAAATAAATCGAGAGAGTGTCATTTGAAAATTAAAACACTTTAAATATCTAAATCCACATAAGAAAAATAATTAGCTGTCTACATTATCAGTGTTTATCAAGTTTCGTTCTTATCTGTTTCACTGTGTAGATTTCTATACCACATAAACTGACATACTTTCATTCTTAAATTTACAGACAATTTTGACATTCAGTTTTAGTACTTAAAAAAAAGTTTATTATTGTATACTAGCTGTACCCTGAAAAACCTTTGCATAGAGTTATATCTCCTTAGGCTTGATCAGTAGGCTAGGTTATTTTTGGTTTTGGGCAAATCCGATTTTTTCATGATTGTAATTTAAACTGCAATACTGTTGTATTAATTCTTTACTTTAGATTTAACGCAGAACCCAAATCGCTTTTATATATATTATATTTGTTAAAGAGGAATTCAGAAAATAAAATAGTTTGTTTTTTTTTGTCTTTACATTAACAGGGATAAACGTCCAAAAATGTGCAAAATTGTTGATGACATCTTGTTCAAAAGGCCAGTTGAAATAGGTTCAGTGTTACTTCTCTCTTCACAGGTTAGTCACAAAATTTAAAGTTCTAATTTTCTGAACAGGAAATAGAGGATGATTTCTGTCTTTTTTTTTTTAAAGTAGAATGTTTTTGTTTATTATGTTTGTGTGTGCAAGAAGAATTAACTTGTTCCGTGAACTATATGTAGTATGGCCTAATGCATCATTAAGGGAACCAAATACGCCTTATGTAATTGTAATTTGTAGCTTCTAGGAAGTTGTGAAATTGTAAACTCTTATTTTTCCATTTATTGTTGATTTTATTTTCAAAACATCTCTTTGCTCTTTAATAATAGTTTAATACGTGTAATTGTTGACACTATTTTCAAAACAACATCTCTTTGCTCTTTAGCTTCCAAGGTATAATAATTTAGTAACTGTTGACACTATTTTAAAAACAACATCTCTTTGCTCTTTAGCTTCCAAGGTATAATAATTTAGTAACTGTTGACACTATTTTAAAAGCAACTTTATCGGCATCTAAGGTGGAAAATAGTCAACTCTTAAGTTTTTCTATAATTGTAAACATTGTTTTAGATACAGCCTTTCTAGATTCCAGATATGTTCTACTGTTTCTGATAAATATATCTTATGTATATGATAATTAAAGTACATTTCTCTAAAAGGAATTCGTCATTACATTTTTCACACTTAAATTGATGTGTGAAAGAAATGTATTTATAACAATAATGTTAAAACATTGAATGGGAAGATACTGTATGAACTATATTTAAATGTGTTGTCGACGTTATAGGTGGTCTACACAAAAGGTCCTGACCTTCAGGTTCATGTTCATGCTGAGGTGTACAACCTTGACGTTGGCTCTCAGGAAAGTACCAATGACTTCCACTTCACGTTTGATACTGGAGTGCCTAATCTTCCTCAAGTTATACCAAAGACCTATTCTGGTGAGTGGGTTATTAATTAATATCAGCTCTGTAGTGATCATCAAATGCAAAAAAAAAAAAAAAAAATTAGGATGTAATGGTTTGAAAAAGATCAAATTGTTTTCATAAGAAAACTTCTATTTGACTTGTGTTTGCACTTGTTTTTAAAAGAGGAATATTGGAATTACACTGTATTATCTGGTCTCTTTCACCCCCCCCCCTTAGATGAATGGCTTAATTGTGGAACATATTTAGTTATCCAATAAATAGTATTGACCTTGTGTGAAGCTGAATTTATTTTATGCCATCTAAATATATCTTTCTGTTATTTGTTGTTCTTTTTTTCTTTACAGAAGCAATGCTGTATTTAGTTGGTAAAAGACACTATGAAAGCTGAAATTCAACTTACTAGCCCTGACACGGATTATTGGAAAATTTTGAGGAGAAAAAAACTTTTCTTTATAATTTATTCTCACCGATGTGGAAGTTTAAAAATCTGAAAGATTAAAAAAATGTTTGTTTTTTTTTCCCCATTAAAAAAGAGCAGGATTAATACTGAATTTTTGTATATTTCACGTGCCACTGGACAATATATTAAGCTTGGGTATGATGATGTATTTACAGAGTTTAAATAATTAAATAAAGCTAGTCATTGTTTATTTAATAAAAATTTATAAAATTGATTTCACAGTGGCTCTTATTTAAAAGTGTTGATGTTGACACAAATTTGTCCATCTGAAAGATTTGATCTGTCATTCATCAATGTGATATTATTATATGTTTGATTTTCTGGTCATTTAGTTATTTTGTTCACAATTTTCAGACAGTTATAGTGTGTATATTACTCAATTGCTTTAATTGAAAATAGTAATGTTATCTTATTTATATCCTACTATATTCAATTTTTTTTTACACTATTCTAATTGCTAGTATTTGTGATACCGTGCAATCCCTTAGCTATCATTTTTATCCTGAATCTCAGTGGTGTTGAAAGTTACATCTAAAACATATGCTGGGGGTATTATTTATATGAATTTCTATTGAAATGAAGAAAGAAAAATAAAAAAGATTACACCTTAATTTATACATTGTAAACTTACAGATGAATCAAGTATCATTAATTTGACTAATTTCATCATGCACCACTGACCCATTTTAACAAAAAAAAACTTCACTGTTGCTATTTGGTTTTTTATTTATATCACAGAATCTCAGACTGGGCTGTTTATGTTTCACCAGACTAAATATTATATAAAGTTTAGAAGGTTGTTTTTTTATTTATTTTATTTAAGCTTTTACTCATCCACTGTGAATTATCAAACCAAAAATGTGAATTCAATATATGGCCATTGTTAAAGTTTATAAAAATCTGGATTGTTTTCTTTACCCCATTGTTTATTTTTGTTCTTTGTTGTTACCCTTACTGGTATATTATATAAAAAGAAATAACTATGTAGAGATTTTTTTTCCTCCTTCATCATTGTCTTTATAAGTGCAATGCATTTTTTTAAAAGTTATCCAGATGTTCATAGCATAAAATTGGGGGAAAAAAAAGGTTACCTTTCGTTATTTTGATCGTAAATGTGTAAAAAAAAAAAATTTAACTTGTCAGTGACTGGTAGGGGAGATAACTGACATGTCAAGCCCTAATGTGTTTTCATTGATTTATACAAACATTGTCGATTCAATTGACAAGATGTGATCGGGATAAGTTGTTAGGGCTGGTGGTACGCAGGCCAGAGCCATACATGGGCTGTAGAGAGGTGTGTTATGGTGGGACAGAGCCATACTTGGGCTGTAGAGAGAGGTGTGTTATGGTAGGCCAGAGCCATACATGGGCTGTAGAGAGAGGTGTGTTAGTTAGACCAGAGCCATACATGGGCTGTAGAGAGAGGTGTGTTATGGTAGGCCAGAGCCATACATGGGCTGTAGAAAGAGGTGTGTTATGGTAGGCCAGAGCCATACATGGGCTGTAGAGAGAGGTGTGTTATGGTAGGCCAGAGCCATGCATGGGCTGTAGAGAGGGGTGGCACGGCAGCCAGAGCCATACATGGGCTGTAGAGAAGGGTGGCTCTGCAAGTCAGAACCCTAAGTCCTAGGAAGAAATTAAAAAAACTTTTTTTTTGTTTTGGCAACTGATGCTAAATTACTCACTTCAAATTTTAAAAATTAAATTTCATTATTTTTTATTTTATTAGTGCAGTAGCCATAATTTTACAGACATTTTTTTTTTGTCAACAAACTTGGTTTCAAGAAAAAAGAATGATGGTTTATTTTTTAAGCAGTGAATTCAGCATAAATGTCCAAAAAAAAAAACTCATACTTTTGTACTATTCCAGATATTAATTAACAAAGGCTACAAATTTAAGTTAAAATGCTTTTGAATTTCCGAAAGTATTAAGACACACAAACAAATTCAACCAGATAACCACCAGTTGTAGTGTTTTAGATTTGTACGTGTATTAAAATAAAATGTCGATTGATAATCTTAATAAGCCAGTGAAAAAAAAAATGGGATGGGAGCAGGAGTGTTGGAAAACTGGCCAGTTTGAATATGACAAAATATTAGACAGCCGTGGTGTGGTTGCGGTTAGGATTGAATTCCAAAATGTCTAATTCTTTTTCAATCGAGAATAAAAACAATTATTTTTAAACTTTTTTTTTTTCCTTTACAAGTGTCTCGCGAACATCGGACTGTTTTTTTATATGGATCTCATAAAAGATTGAGATGTGTTGGGTATGGACAAGAGCCATCACTTAAACCTATTGTGTCAATCACCATATAAAAGAAAATGTATCACCACTCAGCAGGGGGCTCATCTAACAATCTACTTTAGCTAGTCTGAAATTTGCTACAGCTAATTGCACCAGGGCCGGAAACGTATTACCGGGAATCGGGCCTCCGCATTTCTAATTTCTTAGACCAGGTCGGACCTTTCTAGGTGTGTGCGATACCTTTAATTTTACATAGTTCATGGGAGGGCAGGAAGTCATTCGTTACAAACGAAAACAAAAAAAAAATACATATGAAAGTATTATGGTAATTTTGAAGAAAGAAAACAACACTCGATAACAAAATGACTATATAACTTTTCATCGGCTAAAACATCTGTCTCAGTTGTGGATTCGATTTTTTTTTATACATTGTTTGCTACTGTAAATCACATCGATACACATGCATGCAGCAGATGTCAAAGGTATGATATATATATATATATATATATATATATATATCAGAACGAGATTATGGGTCATTCACATAAGAGGACCGGATTAAAAGGATTTTTTAAAGTAAAAAAAAAAAGCTTGTTGGATATTTTTAGAATGTAGTTAAAAAGAATACATGTTTTTTTTTTAATATATTGAGAAAATCGAAGTAGAATTGTAATTAAATAACTTAGGGCCTACATTTGTCTAGCTCTGCATTTATTGGTTTTTTAAATAAGTAAATCGGGGCTTGAAGTAAGGACCCTTTTATAAGAGTAAAAAAGTAAAGTGCCCTTAGCCCTATCGGGCCATCGGGGCAGATGAAGTGTAGAATTCATCCGTTTCTATAACCTCGGCATATGAAAGGGTTGTGTGGTTAGCACAACACTCATCTGCCTTTACTTCCCCAACTTTACTTACCCATTTAAAGCTCGGTGGACTTGTGGGAAAAAATTCCATGGGCCTCACCGAGGATCGAACCCACGACTCTCGGGTCGACAGTCCAGTATCTACACAAGAGACAAGTAACATAATGCAAATAGGCTGCGTATTGGGGTGGGGTGGGGGGTACGGAGCAACTTTGAAGTCAGGAGCCAAAATTTATCCTAGTCGTCTTTTTATATCAGTGATGATATCACTTTATTCTATGGTGTAGTAGCTTTAGCAGGTCTATATGTCAACATTGAATTGTAATATTTGTGCCATAAGTTATGGGGGATCAGATTTGTGATTCTGCAGTTTGCTTAGTTTGGATATGCCTGGGATGGGAGAAGGATCTTGGAGCCGACCCCCCCCCCTTTTTTTTTACACACACCCAGCCGAAAACGTGGCAGTTGAATTGACGTGGCATTTGATTTTAAAAGGTTGTCAGGTGAGGGCTCACTTGTCAGAGATCATCAGGGGTCAAAAGGGTATAAACCCCCCCCCCCACCCCAACTGTACAGTTATTTCTGTGTCTCTCTTTTTTTATTCATGGACCCAACAGTTTCCCCTGCAACCGGGCATGGGCTGAACCGACCTTTCTCTGATTCTGACCTCCGACTTCTGTCCCAAGACTTCTACATCCACCGGCGTCGATCAGTTCCGGCTAAAATAGTTTCACCTTAAAAACCATCACACCTGACACCACCACCCCGTTACGAATCGAACGGTTAATGTCTGTTGTCAATTTTTAAATGTAAAAAAAAAAAAAACCACAAAACCGAAGTTTGGCTAAACTGGCTATAGGCTGTTTAAATTTTTATCGACATTCTTTTATCTCTCCTCTCTCTCGCTCTCTCTCTCTCTCTCTCTCTCTCTCTCTCTCTCTTTATCCACCTCTCTTTTTCTATCTCTCTCTATCTCTCTCCCCCTCCCTCTCTCTCTCTTTCTCCCCCCTCCCAAATCGTAATATTCTTTTTACACGCATGAATGAGCAAAAATAATGGATGCTTATAATTTTTATGAAAAAATAATCATATCTTAGTTTTTGTTGTTGTTGTTTTGTTTTTTTTATTATCAAGGCGCCCGTTCACCCGTATGGGACACAATGTGATTGCCTGGTTTGACTACCCATAAGAACGACAGGCCCGTAGTGTGCGGGGGCCAGGGGGGCCGGGCCCCATGCGTTTTGTCTGGCCCCCTCTGCTTATTTGTTCTACTCAGTAAAATCTATTACCTGGCCCTGGCCCCCTGCTAATGCCTGGCCCCTGCTGTAGAATGCTTGGCCCCTGCTGTAGAATTTTGACGCTACGGGGCTGACGAACGGTCCTGGATGTCATATATGGGAGGGGGGGGGCTAAGTGCGGGCTGCAAATAGAGGTGGCCGAATGCGGCTCTTTGGTGCGTTTTATGCGAGCAATGCGGCTCCCAATGAGCCAAATGTACCAATAAGCCAAATGTTCCAATGAGCCAAATATTCCAATGAGCCAAATGTTCCAATGAGCCAAATGTTCCAATGAGCAAAATGTTCCAATGAGCACACTAAATCTTCATAAATCGACTACATTGAGGCTTTCTTTTAAAAAAAAAACAAAGTATTTTTAATTTATGCAAAAAGACAACGAGGCTCTCGTTGACCTGAAGTTGTATACCCGGTACAGTATTAACTTCCCTTTATTAACTTCCATTCATTAACTTCTAAACACAAACTAATGTTGATGCTGACCCCCCTCCGTACCCCGAATATAAATTGAACAAGTTCTTTTTAGGAGCAGTGCTTTTTTATCAATGTGTGTGTGTGTGGGGGGGGGGAATTATTACTTTTCTTGTATTTTAACGTTTATTATTAATCTATTATATTATTAATTTGTTAAAATTGAAGTATTTTAAAATTGCGCGCGCACACTCGTAATCACTGAGTACCGGCACCTATTTTTTTTTTTACAAAAAAAAAAAGCACTGTTTAGGAGTAATATGGACAGGCCCGTAGCGTGCGGGGGATGGGGCAGGGGGGACGCCCCTCCTCTGCGTTTTGCCTGGTCCCCTCTGCTAATTTGCTCTACTTATTAAAATGTATTACCTGCCCCCCCCCCTGCTATAACCTGGCCCCTGCTGTAGAATGCCTGGCCCCTGATGTAAAATTTTCACGCTACGGGGCTGAATATGGATCCATTTTTTTTAAACAATAGAATATAAATATTTATATGTTGTTCTATTTATATTTTAAACCGAGTTACATCTAAAGAAGTATAACAAATAACTTGTGGAGTTGTTGTTGTTTTTTGGTTGCCCAGAGCGTCAATGGAAATAGGAAAGCTAATTTCATTAGAAATAACAGATTCTGTAACAAGTTAGATAACTCTTTTTTTTTTCATAAAGAGGTCGCACATTTTGTTTCAATTCATTTTACATGACGCCTCCCCCCCTCGCCCCCCAACATTTTAAATTCAAGATATTAAAAAGAAAAGAAGTAAAGAAAATTGTATTCATCAAAATTCCCAAATTCAATAAATTTACAATGAGGAGGAAACTAGTATTTATTTCTGTCTGCTTTTATTTTATATACGGCTTATTGCTTTTCTCCTACTTTTTTTCATTTCAATGTTTTGTTTTTTTTTTAAACTGGATTCCATGATCAGTATTATGCAACTCAGAAATATATATAAGAAATCCAACCTGTCTTTTTGTTTGGGGAAAGGGGGGGGGATATATTCCACCAGCGAAATTGAAAGCTTGCACTACTAATTAAAAATGATATACAAAAGTCAATGCCATCATAATAGGAAAGGTTCACTACTCAATCTATATTCAGGGCTGTATTCAGACTTGATATGGCCCTAAGATATTTGAGATATAGGGCCCTTTATAAGTCCAGCTATTATATGTCTGTGCCGAATATTTAAGTATTTATGACAAATGCTTACTCGGGCAATTTTTTGGGGGGCTTATATGTAAATCTTGCACTGAAGACCAGCACGACTGAACTTTGTGCTGTTGTAAAAACGTCCAGACTGGTTTCAAATTAGTGTAACTTCCTATCTCTGAGCACTTTCTACTTATTGTACAATAAACATTATGACAAACATATACGTTTTTTTATAAACATAATTTGTTATTTGATATAAAAATTACTTCAATATTTTAAAGGATATATTTGGATAATGAATATTGTCTGTGGTGCCTCTCCAGAGTTCCCTCTAAGCCAGGGACCAGCAACCTTTTGAGACGGAAGAGCCAAAAGTTATAATTTACAATGTTTTCAAAGAGCCACTAAAATGGTTGTTTCAATTTTATGGTATTTGATTAGGATTAGGTATATAAAAATATAATTATTATTTTTTGCGCATGGAACTGGCATCAAAAGAGCCGCAACTTGACATCGATAGAGCCGCATGCGGCTCGTGAGCCGTAGGTTACCAATCCCTGCTCTAAGCTAAACGCGTCTGCTCGCTCTCGCATATTACAACAGAGCGCACACGTGTTTTTTTTTTTAATTTTTTTTTTTTTAGAACGCCTCTCTACCTCTATATGGCTCACACAAATTCAAATTTCTTTCCAAAGTTGCACACTATAGATAAAATTTGCTACACGCTGTTCTTTTGTTTCTGAGAATTATATGGAACATTAGTGCCCTGTCTTTCGTTGATGCCCTAAGCAAGTGTTAAT
>JAGDYQ010000072.1:3314047-3389409 GCA_021962125.1 Bulinus truncatus | reverse complement strand
GTTTGGAAAATATTTTACACAAGTTATTATTAATGATATTAGAACAAATTAGAAACATAGACAGCTCAAAAACAAACAATAAATTTTCCCTCTATTGTGGTGATGAACCCTAATGTACACAGTTTGAGAAAACATAGATAACAACCTGACATATTTGCTCAGTCAACGACATATTATTTTGTTTCACAATGATGTTCGTAATTTTTTAAGTTTTTTGGTATCTTTTCATTTAATTAAAAAAATTTTTGTCGCCTGTAATATTTTTTACTTTTTAATTATTTATATCCCTTCCTTTTTTTTTAACAGGATAAAAACATTTGGTTGTCTGTAATAGAAATGTTAAAAAAGAAAGAAATATTACCTACTGTGGCTTTTACTTTCTCTAAAAAGAAAATTGAAGAAATTTCTGGAAATTTACAAAACGTCGACTTGACATCAAGCTCTGAAAAAAGCCAGATTCATATTTTTTTCCAGAAGAGTATTTCATTGTTAAAAGGAACAGATAAAGAGTTACCCCAGGTACATTAATTTTTTGGATAACCATTGTACTGTAACTATTCATTCCTTTTAAATATAATTTAAATCTGATGAAAATCGGAAGATACTGTGTTATGAAGTAAAATGTTCAAGATTCATTGAAGAACATTGATATCTTTTCTTCCGAGAAATATGACAAAGCATGTGCTGAATTATTTGCTTGCATCTAAATCTTTAGGTTCTTCAACTGGCTGACCTTCTTAAAAGGGGCATAGGCTTACATCATAGTGGTATTTTACCTCTGTTGAAAGAAATGGTTGAAATGCTTTTTCAGAGGGGCTTAGTCAAGGTAAATTTCTCTTCATTCTGATATAGTTTGATTATGTTTCAATTTTTTTAAAATAAAGTATAAATGTATTATAAATGTTACATTGCTCAACACTTTTAATTAAAAAATTGCAGATTCTGTTTGCAACTGAAACATTTGCTATGGGAGTGAACATGCCAGCTAAGACTGTAGTTTTTGACAGCATACGTAAACATGATGGCTTGAATTTTAGAAATTTGTTGCCAGGAGAGTACATTCAAATGGCAGGGAGGGCAGGCCGGCGAGGCTTGGATACAACAGGAACTGTGATCCTTTTATGTAAAGGAGATGTACCAGAGGCGTCAGAGCTGCACAAAATGATGCTGGTAATTTGTTGTTTTAAATTGGTACAATAAAAATTAACAAGATACATATAACAATATTTATATTATCCTTTAAAAATTTTTTATTGCTTTTAAAATTCTCTCTGGCTATGTTTTTCTATATGATAATAATTACACATTTTCAGCCACAATTTTTCTTCTTAAACTAAGAAAAAGCTGAATCAGCTTTAACACAATTGAATTATAATTTCATGGAAAAATCATATCATTTTATTTTTCCTCTAGCATTCAGAAAATGATCGAAACCAGATTTATAATAATTTTTGTAGTCTTTAAAATTTAGTGTTTAATACCTGTAGTATTGGCAAGATTTTTTTCAAAGCACTAAATACATGTATATATATTATGTACATGTATATGTATTTTCATTTTAATAGTTTCAACTAAAAATTTCTTTCACCTTCTTGGATATACAGAAATTTGGTGCTAAATATTAATTTAAAATGCTGTCGGTATTCTTTGTCTCATAGTTTCAGACCTGTATTCTATGCTAAATACAAAAGGCCATCTAATTGTTACATAGATGATAACTTGTTATAGTGTCAGAATAAAAAAAAACATTATTTTGCAAAAAATTAATTTCCTCAGGGCAAGCCAACATCTTTAGAGTCTCATTTCCGTTTGACATACAGCATGATATTAAACTTACTGAGAGCCGAACAGCTTCGTGTACAGGACATGATCAAAAGAAGTTTCTCAGAGTTTCATCACCAGAAGAACACATCCAAACACAAAGAGTCATTAGAGAAGTTAAAGGGAAAAATGTCCACAGTCAAAGACATAGAGTGTTATCTGTGTTCTCTTGACTTGGAGAAATACTATGCAACCTGCAGGGAGTATCACAAACTTCAGAAACAGTTACAGGTTAGTATGTCAACCTGACAATATATTCATGTTGACATAACACTGCTGCTCTGACTAGTTTCTTTGGTAGTATGTATACCTAAAATTATTATCCTGGCCATACAGGTTGTCCACTTGATAATATCATTATGTTGACTTTCTATAGCACTGCTGGTTGACTATATAGTACTGCTGCTACGTCTAGCTTGGAAGTATATATAACTAAATTTATTATACTGCCAACTTGATGATATATTCATGTTGACTTTACATAACACTGCTGCTCTGTCTTGTTTCTTGTATATTGTATATGTAACTGAAATTATTATCCTGGTTATAGGCTTCATTCAAATCAAGACACAAAATCTGTTAACTGAACTTATTCAAAGTAAATCTATTGTCCTTGAGGAAACGAGTTAGTCTCTTCATTTCTAACTTCACAATAGAAACGCAACATAAAAACAAAAAAACTATATTTGATAATCCCAGTTTTAGTGTCAGAAAATAGAAAAGGTTTTATCAGTGTTTGTAACAAATTAAATGTATACATTGTATTGTTTTGTGCATACTAAACTTTCAGTTTAAGATATTATTTCATTTTATAAACCTTTAATTGCTATCTTTAGTAGACATAAAATTGATTTGAATTTATAAAAAAAAAAGAATTACTTAAGTAACATCTCTGATAACGTAAATTTCATTCAATTTATTTGATATATTTTGCTTGTCAATGCATGCATTGTGTTAACTAGTAAAGCATTGTTATACTAAAAAAAAAGGTATTTAAAATCATGATGTGCTGATTCTTTGTTACAGAAAAATTGCTTTTATTTATATGCTATCTTCAGCAAAGTAAAAAAATGCATCTACCTGCAATCTCATTAATGCTCTGCATCTACCTGCAATCTCATTAATTCTCTGCATCTACCTGCAATCTCATTAATTCTCTGCATCTACCTGCAATCTCATTAATTCTCTGCATCTACCTGCAATCTCATTAATTCTCTAGACATGATTAATTAATTGGGTAGCATTTCTCCCAAATACAAAATGTACATTTTTTCTCCTGTGTTTATTTCTCACTTTCAGTCTGTGATATTTAGCCATCCAGCAGCCATTAAATCAATGTCTCCAGGTCGTGTTGTTATGGTGAAACGTCCCCTGGGTCAGTCTGTACTTGGTGTGGTCTTATCTTCAAGTATGGGCATCAGTAATGAAAGAAAATTCAAAACTTTGATCATCACAGAGAAAGGCGATCCAGCTGCATAAACACACTGACTGAAGGTCAGGTAGCCTCATTATTGTAATCTCTGTTCAATGCTGAGATCTAAAATCAACAAGTTGAGCAAGTTCTAATTGATATCTATTTTTTAAGCTGGTGCTAACCAAAAAAAAAAAATGTATTTATCTTTTATTCTGATGTTTTGTTTGTAATAGAAATTGAACCAGTATTATCCAGTTCACTATACCTGCCAGAAGGTCCATGCAACCAGATTGTAACAGACCTCACAAGTCATGACATACGTAGAATTACAAGTAAGGTCATCAAAATTGAGGCTGATGACATCATCAGAGATTGCAGTAAAAGAGAGCTGCTCAGATTTAAGTAAGTCTCATTAACTAAAACTTTCATTTCATTTATTTATTAATTTAAAGAGTAATATTTCTTAACTGGATTAATATTTTGTAAATCTGTATGTACTAATGTTTCATTATTTCTCCTGAAGTTCAAGCCTGTCTATTAAATTTACTATTATTCCTAAAAAAAATTTTTAGAAATCAGTGTTTTACATCTGTATGTTGAAGTGAATTAAGAGTGATTTATGTTATTGATAGGAGCATTATGACATATCATAAACATATGTCAACTCTTTCAATATACAGTGTATTAATATACTAGCTGTTCACTTTTGGTTTTCATTATGACATATATATAGTTCGTCCATCGTATTCGATGAAGACCATCTAGTCATCAGAGGTTGGAGTGTTGGTTGGTGGGTGTCGGTGTGTGCGCAGATGGCTGACTAGTCCAATCCTTGCGTGGAAATGTCTATGACAGTGGGGACAGGGAATGGTGGCTGTCAGATGGTGGTCGGCAGCGCGAGCTTTGCGAACCAGGCGTCGCGTTTCAGCAGCAACAGTTCTATTTGCCTCACATAACCCAGCACCTATGTGAACAGAGTGACGCCACAAAGCTCTGTCCTGGGCATCTTCCTCCCAGCAATCAGGATCCATGTTGAAAGCCTTCAAAGAGGACTTCAGCGTGTCCTTGTAGCGCTTTTTCTGGCCTCCGCGAGAGCGCTTTCCCTGCTGCAGTTCTCCGTAGAAGATCTTTCGAGGCAGTCGGTGGTCTGGCATACGAGCGAGTTGGCCTGCCCAGCGTAGCTGAGAGCGCATTAGTATGGTGTAGATGCTGGACATGTTGGCTCTGGCAAGGACTTCAGTGTCGGGAACCTTGTCTTGCCATCTGATCCTCATTATGCGCCTGAGGCAGGTTGTGTGAAAGTGGTTGAGTTTCTTGGCATGGCGCTGGTAGACTGTCCAGGTTTCGCTTGCGTACAGTAGTGTTGGGAGGACGATGGCGTGATACACCTTCAACTTGGTGGGTAGGCTGATACCTCTTCTGTTCCAGACGTTGGAGTGAAGTCTACCAAAGGCTGCACTGGCTTTGGCGATTCGTGTGATAACTTCGTCGCTCCATTACAACACAACGAGAGAGAGTGCTGCCAAGGTAGGTGAATTTCTCCACCGTGTTCAGTCTCTGGCCGTTAACGTGGATGTTGGGGTCAATGTATTGTTTGCCTGGGGCTGGTTGGTACATCACTTCGGTTTTCTGTGTGCTGATGGTGAGACCAAAGTTGAGGCATGCACGTGAGAATTGGTCGACGCAGTGTTGCATGTTGGTTTCTGAATCTGCGTTTAGAGCGCAGTCGTCGGCGAATAGGAATTCTCTCGTGGTGTCTGTCAGGACCTTTGTTTTGGCTTGGAGCCTTCTGAGGTTGAATAGGCCACCATCAGTGCGGTATCTCAGCCCAATGCCCATCTCACTGCCTTTGAAGGCATCTGTCAGCATTGCGGAGAACATGAGACTGAATAGGGTCGGCGCTAGGACGCAGCCCTGTTTCACTCCATTTGTGACTGCGAATGGTTGGGATGCTTCACCGTTGTCCTGCACCCTGGCCTGCATGCCATCGTGAAACTGTCGCACGATGGAGACGAACTTTGAGGGACATCCGTATTTAGCCATGATCTTCCATAAGCCATCTCTGCTGACGGTGTCAAATGCTTTGGTGAGGTCAACATAAGTAGAGTACAGATCAGTGTTCTGTTCCTGACACTTCTCTTGGAGCTGCCTGGCAGCGAACACCATGTCAACTGTTCCCCGTTCTTTTCTGAACCCACACTGACTTTCAGGCAGGAGACCTTGTTGTTCCAGGTGTACGTAGAGTCTGTTGAGGAGGAGTCGGGCGAGGACTTTCCCTGCTATGGATAGCAAGGAAATGCCGCGGTGATTGTCACAGGCATGGTGATTTCCTTTTTTCTTGTAAAGATGTATGATGGAGGCATCCTTGAAGTCCTGGGGTAGTGTCTCTGTTTGCCATATTAGAATGAAGAGCTGAAGGAGATTTTTTGTCAAAGCTTGGCCACCTTCCTTATAGATTTCTGCCAGGATGGCATCTGATCCAGGCGCTTTGCCGTTGGACAGCTGTCTAATTGCTGTGGCGATCTCAACAAAGGTGGGTGGATCAGCAAGTGTGGTACTAGTGGCGACCTGAGGTAAAAGCTGGATAGCTTCGTCGCTGATGGTAGACGGGCGATTGAGCACGTTGTCGAAATGTTCAGCCCATCTCTGCAAAATTTTTTCCTTTTCTGTAATCAGGTGAGACCCATCTAAGCTGAGCAGCGGTAACGAACCGTTTGAAGTCGGGCCGAAGATTTCTTTCAGACCAGCATAGAAATTTTTCATGTCGTGCCTGTCAGCAAAGGCCTGAATCTCATCTGCCCTGTTGCTCAGCCATGTGTCTTGCATCTGGCGGAGTTTGAGTTGACAAGTTCTGCGCGTGTTGCTCAAAGCAACTTTCTTGGCCACAGACCCAGCGTCGTCCAAGTGTGTTTTGTGTGCGCGGTATTTCTCATCAAGAAGTAGCTTGATCTCCGCGCTGTTGTCGTCAAACCAATCCCGGTGGTGCCTGGGAGGGAGGCCCCAGAAGTTCAGCGGCGGTGCTGTAGACGGTTTCGCGTAGTTTGGCCCAGGTTTCTTCCACGCTCAGGTTGTTCAGCTTCAACGAGTCTAGGCGTTCTTCCAGTGTCTGTTTTAGTGACTGCCTGATGGTTTCATCACTAAGTTTGTTAGTCGCTTCGGTGGCTTTGCTCCCTGAGGTCGTCTCTTAGGCAGGATGCGGATATTCATCTTAGACATAATTAGACGGTGATCCGTCCAGCAGTCTGCACCACACATGGCCTTGGTCACACGAACGTCCTGCCTGTCCCTCTTCCTGACAATCACAAAATCTATGAGATGCCAGTGTTTGGAGCGAGGGTGCATCCAAGATGTCTTGTTGCGCGTTGGGAGGCAGAAGATTGTATTAGTGATGAGGAGTTCGTGCTGGGAGCAGAGTTGAAGTAAGAGAAGCCCGTTGCTGTTGCATTTTCCAACTCCGTGTTTGCCAATGACTCCATCCCAGGACATGTTGTCCGCTCCGACTCGGGCATTGAGGTCACCGAGGATGACAAGCTTGTCAGATTTGGGGACTGCTTTGATGGCTTTGTCCAATTCTTCATAAAATTGATTCTTGACCTCGTCAGGATTGGTCATAGTAGGAGCATACATACTGATAAGGGTTAGGCATCTTTTCCTGTTATCAAGGGGTAGCTTCATGGTCATGAGACGGTCATTTATCCCCTTAGGCGGTCCTAGCAGTGTTCTTGCAAGAGTGGTCTTGATTGCAAAACCTACTCCTGCCTCGCGTTTCTCCTCACTGCTTCGGCCGCTCCAGAAAAAGGTGTATCCTGAGGCACGCTCGCAAAGTTCACCTTCGTCGGCTAGTCGGGTCTCACTGAGTGCTGCAATGTCTATGTGGTACCTTGCAAGCTCTTGTCCTATAATGGCAGTTCTTCTGTGTGGTCTGTCGCTGTCGGTTTTGTCCATGAGTGTACGTACGTTCCATGAGCCGAGTTTAAGAGGAATGGTCCTTGTTTTTTTCAATTTGTTAGTTTTTCGACCGCTAGAAAGGGGTTCCCTCCAGCTGCGGTGTGCTGGCCAGGAGTGGGTGGAGCAGGCAATGCTTGGGGCACCTTTTCTAGCCCGTTCCCCATGCTACGGGTGTGAGCAGTGCTGTCCTAAAGAGGGCTGCTCAGTCGCTCGGGGGGCTGCCGAACCTCGCTGCTGCTCCGGTACAGCAAGGAGCGACCCTATGGCCCGAGCCGCCTCCATGCAGGTCTGCAGCTACGACTTCCAGTGAACCCTCACCTGTCGCGTCGTCGTTCGCCTGTCGCCGCAGGACTTGGCAGATGAAATGGAAGGATGACTAGATGACTTGCGCTGTGATTTTGATTAAAGTGAAGAAGAGTTGCGCACCGTCGGCCTCATTCTCTCGCCCGCTCCCCAGTGCTCCAGTGGCAAGCGGATTGCAAGACAACTGGCCGGGGTTGAGGTGCAGCTCATAGCCGTCGACAGAGATATCTTCTGAGCGCCTTAAGCAAGCTGAGCAAGCCCCGGTTTGAAGTCAGAGTTTTCCTTCTCCTAGATAGGTTTGCCTGAAGAGGCTAGGCGAGCCCTATCTGCCCCGGCTTGAAGTAAGAGTTTTCCTTCTCCTAGATAGGTTTGCCTGAAGAGGCTAAGCGAGCCCTATCTGCCCCGGTTTGAGGTCAGAGTTTTCCTTCTCCTTATGACATATAATAAACATATGTTAACTGTTTCAATATACAGTGTATTAATATATTAGCTGTTCACTTTTGGTTTTAAAATTGTTTTAACATACCCATTATTTAAATTATAAAATGGTTCAGACCTGGCACATGAGATTTATAACTACTGTTTTGTAGAGATGAACTTCCTGATCGCTGTGTCACAATTGCTGCCCAAGAACTTGTGCGTCTCACTGAGTTGAATCCTTGTGGTTTACCAGGGCTTCATCCAATCAATGACCTCAAGTTAAAGGACATTGGACTTGTGGAAGATTTCAGAGCTCTTCATTTTATGGAAGAAGAATTTCCTAATTTTAATTGCCCTAAATGTCCACAATTTTTGGAACACGTAAGTATTTAACAATGTTCAAATGTTATAAATAGAGAATAAAATATCTATTTTATCACATTCATTCTTTAGGGTTTTATATTTTACATTAGGAAATTATGTTTGAAAACATGTCTGTTATCACAAAAATAAATTTTTATTTTTATTCAAACCATATTTCATTATGAGAAAAACATACAGTTTTTACAAGCTTAAATACTTATTAATGTTGTGTTTTTTGGTTGAGATTTGTATACTTGGAACCTCAAGTTGAATCTATTTGTCTAATCCCTAAGAAGTTTCTTGTCTAAAGTAAAATGTAATTAAGAAATTACTGTCTTACTAGAACTTTTAAAATAATTATTTCTACTTGTTAATCAGATTTGTCCTTATTTAAAAGCTGTGGGCAAAAATTATGTCATTAAATTTAAGGCAATCCTTCAAAGGAACAATTCAAACTATGAAATATTTCATCCATACCATTACCTACCTTAGTTCATAATGGCTGCCAGTGTCTAAATTAATGCAGAATAAAAAAAAAACGTTTTATTGTGTAACAGTTTGAAGAACACAACAAAAATATGCTGTTAAGGGATGAGTACAAACATCTGATGTATATGCTGTCTGATGAAAGTTTGCAGCTGTTGCCTGAGTACGCACAGAGAGTTGAGGTATTATTTGATTCATTTGATGCTGTAATCATTAGTGTGACTAAACTGTTGTGATTTGATTCTTTTGATGCTGTAATCATTAGTGTAACTAAACAGTTATGATTTGATTCATGTGATAATGTTACCAATAGTGTAACTAAACTTTAAGGTATGATTTGATTCGTGTAATATTGTAATCTGAGTTTTAGTTTTAAATTATTGCTAATCCATGTATTTGCAGGTTTTGAAGAGGTTAGAATGCATTAACAGTGATAGTACAGTTCAGTTGAAGGGCAGGGTGGCATGTCAGATGAGCACACACGAGGTCATGATCACTGAGCTTTTGTTTAACAATGTTCTGAGTGAGCTGCACCCGGCAGATATAGCGGCCCTGTTGTCATGTTTTGTGTTTGAATCCAAGAAATGTAGTGAGCCAAAGTTGTCTGATACCTTACTTCAGGTCAGCCTTATTTGTTTGTTTGGTCCATTCCAGGTCTCAATAAAGTGAAATGTTGTTATTACGGGCTCCAATGTAACAAAATATTCAGTATTGTCAGATTTTTCCTCTGTCCCTTCGTGTATATAACCTCTGTTTAAAAAATGTCCCTTTAACAAATTTCTTACTTTCACTATTTTAAAAAAAAAAAAAAAGTATTTCGGCAATATTATGTTTCCCAAATAATAATTTTTTTTTTTTTTTAAAAGTAAACTTGAGTTTAGAATGAAAAAAAATGAATGAAAGATAAAAGGGGAATCATCCCAAATCCCATTTCAGTGTAACATAAATTTTTAATTACTAGTTCCCATCAATTCCGTCATAACAACGACGTTTCACTGTATTTGTTTATTGAACCTCCTGTCTATTAAATGCACTATACCAGTTTTCCATGTCTGTATAGAATTACATTTTTTTTTAGATATCTTCTAGTTCTCCTTCATCATATTGTACCAAGTCTCACTGCGCTGTCTGGGTCCCAACTGCTTGATCTCTAGGTCCTATTTCTCCATGTCAAATTTATTTACCGAATCCTGTTGGACTCCTGCCATCCTAGCTGTTTTCAGTTTAACAAACCTTAAAATTTTCAATTAATCTTTGCTTGTATTTTTTTTTTCAGTGTAAGAAGAAAATTATAGCCATAGCAGAATCTATTGGCATTGTACAGAAAGAAGTTGGCATGCAAGAGACTGTACAAGATTATGTAGAGCAGTTTCATTTTGGCCTCATGGAAGTAGTGTTTGAGTGGGCCAGAGGAATGGTAATGCAATAGTTGTTTTTAATAAATATTAACTGTTTTATTAAACAATATATCTTTTTTTTTTATTGTTTGGATCTTGTTATCAAAATTAAGACATTATTTCATTGCTACAATTTTTTTATAATAGAGATTTTGAAAAATGCAGTCCTTCAAAGGAACAATTCAAACTATGAAATATTTCATCCATTACCTACCTTAGTTGTGAATGGCTGTCAGTGTGTTGATGGTGATTACATGCATTGCTACTAAATGAATGCAGAATTTTTAAAAATGTGTTTTATTGTGTCACAGTTTGAAAAACACAACAAAAATATGATGTTAAGGGATGAGTACAAAAATCTGATGTATTTGCTGTCTGATGAAAGTTTGCAAAAAAAAATGGAACTCCTATTTATTTCCATACTAAATCCAAACATTCCAGACAGTGATATACTATTATACGAAAGTCTATGGATATTAAGTGCCGTAACGCCATTTCAGTGTAATTTATGATTCTATTGTGTATTTCTATATATATTTCTCATGCTAAAAATCATTATTCCTCAGCCTTTTTCGGAGATCATAGCTTTGACTGATGTCCATGAGGGCATCATTGTCAGAACAATACAAAGACTTCATGAGCTGCTCAGTGATGTCCAAAATGCAGCCAGGATTATAGGGGAT
Organism: Bulinus truncatus; assembly: GCA_021962125.1. Classification (NCBI taxonomy): domain Eukaryota; kingdom Metazoa; phylum Mollusca; class Gastropoda; family Planorbidae; genus Bulinus; species Bulinus truncatus. Next base: position 3,378,574 of record JAGDYQ010000072.1, on the reverse strand, counting down.
AGAACTCTAGTTCAGAAAATGGAAGAGACCATGTCCCTTATTAAAAGGGATATTGTGTTTGCCGCCAGTCTTTACACACAGTGAAGTCATTAACATATACATGTGTGAGTCACACACATTTTTGTGTGATGTTGTTTTCTGAAGATTTTTTTTTTTTTCTGAAAGAAAATGTCTTGAAAGAAATATTGTTCACTCATAGAATGGGAGGATTAACTTTTTCATATAAATGTTACCTTTCAAGAAGGATGAAAGAAAAATTTGTGAGTAAATGTTAATGAAAATACATGCAATTCTTTTGACACGCTGATTGTGGCTGAAAAAAAAACAACTGACTTTGGCATATGAAGAAATAATTTAAAATAAGTAAATGTGGGAATGGGGTCATGAATCCAATCCTGTAGATGTCAGGTAATGGTAAACTTTACTTGGCTATTGAAGTTGTTGTTTTTGTGTGTTGTTTTGTGTTAATTACGTCATCATATTTGTGATTAACATCTTCTGTTTTTCTTTATTGGCCAGAAAATTGTAAATAACTGCTCCTGTTAAGGTTTGATAATTTAGAAGTATTTTTGCAAGATGAGCAAAATTATTTAAGAAAATTTGTCTTGATATACAATCACTGCCTTGCAAGTTGAGCACATTTTTCAAAATAAATTTAAATTTTGTATACAAGTGAGGTATTAGCTGCCGTTTCTGCCAAGATTTATATAATCACAGATGGACCAATGGCTATTCTCTCCTGCTATTTGTCTCACTCAACATGTTCCACTTTGTATCGTCATTATTTCTGTGAGTGTATATTGTATACCATATGGAACTGCGACATAGCTAGGGAAAGTCCCTGTGCTTTGTTGTTGCAAGTCCCTAGAATGATGGAGCAAATAAATAGGGGTGAACTATAGTTTATTTAGCACAGATGGATCTTATAAGAATCTTTATTTGAATGAAATAAGTCTATACATTTCTGTCATTGCCTTCAGTGTTATGTGTGGATCACATTCCTGTACAAAATAATTCTTGTTGTTTTTTGTGTATTTTAAATAAATAATCTCATTGATTTCAGCTGGCCAGAAACATAGGCTGGCACATGAATATGTGTTTAAAATGAATATTATTCTTTTTAGGCATAGTCAACAGCAAAATTATTAAATGATAGACAGTAAGCTTAGTTCGATGATTGTCCAGTTTCCTAAGAAATCTCTCTTTTAATAACATGCCTAGGTTGATGCCAATGTGTGTAAAAATTGACTTCTTTCTTACATTCAAATATTTCATAATATTGTTATTTAGTACCGTGACTTGACCCAAGAAAACATTTCTAATTATCTCACATTATTTGTGATAGCTTGCAGATTATACAAGTTTTTAAAGGCAGCAAATAGTTTGATTGTAAAAATGGTTCATTTTCACTTTAAAGCATTAACTTTCAAGAAGATGCAAATGAGTACATGTAATACGTTTAAACATGTTATTAAAAATGTATTTGTTGAAATAAAAGTTTCTGTTTTATCTCAGCTTTAGTAAATTTTAGGGCTAAATGTCACTGTCTGATAAGAAATGTAAAGATATATGACAGCACAGACATCGCACAACAAAAAAAAATAACTACAACATTGCAAGAACAGGAAGATTTGTAATACAGTAAGGTGAAACATTTCTTTCACCACAAGGTTTATTCCAAGAATGTTAATGTTGACATCATGTCGACTATCTCTACATTAGTTGTGCTCCATGTGGACTTAATTAATGAGTCCATTTTGTGAAATACATTGATTAGATATTCCATGTGTGATGCTGTGTCATCTAATGGCCTGTTTGTACAGTACACTATAGTATTGATATCTTCCTCCAAATGAAGATAGGCACAGGTTCTGAATACACTCTGTATCCTGTCTAGAATATCTTTCTTAATGCCTTCGTCCCTGCTAGCAAGGTTGAGAACAAACACACCTGAGAGTAAAGGAACAATTATAGGTTTCAAAAATGTTTTAAACAATAATAAATTAGCAAGCCTAATAAGCTTTATAAGGCATACATTTAATTTTTAAAATAATGCTTATACATTGCTAGCATGAACGATGTTTCTTAATAAACAATCAGCTCCTGCGTAGTTTGTTAGAACTATTTGAGTTATCTAGCGATTGGATTCCAATACCACAATTATAAATCCATTAACTGATTGGGGACTTTAGTATTTTTGATGTTTGGACAAGATTAAAATTTTTGGTGTAAAAAAAAGTATTCAACACATTTTGTATTTTTGTTAATGCATGGTACAATTTAATTTTTTTGTCTAACTACAATGCAAACAATGCACAAAAATCTTAGCTAGATGCGAGGTTTTATTTAATTTCCTACTCAATGCATTATATTTACACAGTCATTAGTGTTATTAGTTTTCATATTAAAAGGGGGGGGGGGAGTCCCAATGGGAGTGTACAGTTTTTACAGAAAATGAAAAAAAAAAATCTCACATCCTTGCTATAAACAGCAAATGGAGGAACAGATGCACCTTATTGTCCCCACTACATAGTGGGAAGTAAAAGTGCATCTTCAGGTCCTTAAGATATGGTAACTTTAAAATTTAATTTGCAGATAAACATTAAAATGTCATATAATATTTTAAAATTAATGCATTAGGACTAAATATGCAGTAAGAATTTGCTAATATTCTACAAATAATATCTAAATAGAAATAAATGAATAAGTTGAGTTTCAAAAAGGGGAATTATGTTTAATTAAAAAGAAATGCCATAAAGACTGTAGAAGTAATAAATGTATTAATCATTGTGACATGAAATGAAGCAAACTAGTTAGAACTTTGGTAAAAGGAAGTGAAGATTATTAGTAGGAAGTAACATAAGCATAAAAAAAAACAAGAATATGATCACATCAAAGCAATAAACAGTGAAAATATTTCAGTACATGTATAGCAAAACTTTTTTTGTTGAAAAATCATCGTTGTGATAAATTTCATATTTCCATATTCTGAATAAGGGTTATTTTATTAAAAATCACTAAATATCCTGTATCATAGCTATAATGCACATTCCAAATTTATATATATATAAATATTTTAATAATTCCCAGTGTATTGAAAAGTTTCATGAGTTATTTGTGAATCATCATTGAGACCATTTTCAATTTGTTTCATTTACTGATTCCAATAATTAAAATAAATTATTCTAAGTTGATTTAATTTTTTTAAATGTTAAAATGTGTCTTTTTTTTTTTAATTTTATGTTGATTAATAAAACATCATGTACATGCCAACACTATTTTATTATTCCAAAAAAATCAGGGATGAAAATCTACTGTATGTTTTAAACAGGGGTGGTTGTTGAAAACAGAAGTTTATCACTTGTACCAAAAATGCAATGACAATACGGTAAATAAACATAAAAAAAATCTTCACAGTGAAACTGAATCTTCTTAACAGTACTATCATTCCTAAATCTTAAAGGTAAAATGGAAGTTGGCATTAATACATGTTTATTAAAAAGCAGGGATAGCAAATAAGGTTTTATCAAAGTGCCAAAATTAATAAATTGAAAGTAAAATTATTTTTTTTAAGCCAGGTCCTAATTTTTTTTTATTTTTCTTATTTATATAATTTTTGTGTGGATATTTCCAATTTTTCATTGTGCTAAGTTTGACATGCATGCCATGTCATTGGCATACCTGCCAGGATGAATTGCTGAAAATAATATGGAACTTTACCTGTATCAGACAACAGTTGTGATATTGTGGTGAGAAAGTCAACATCTACAAACAACATGGGTGGACAACTAAGTCCAACACTGTGATCTTTACTGTCTACATCCAAAAAGATAACATCTCGTTTTTCACCTATGAAAAAAGGTTAAGTAAAGTTAAAATTTAATTATCAGCATTACATTGTATATTGTATTAGTTAAAAGCAAAAAAAATACATTTTTTACTGAGATTATCATTTATGAAAACTTTGTCATTTTGTTAACTTTTTTTAAGAATTTGGTACATAATTTTAGTACTGCTTGAATTATTTAACTGAAAATGTTACCTTATCATATAATAGCAATGAATAACAGTGGACAATGACAGCCTATTTATCATTAAATAAAAATTCTTTACATTCAACTTTTTTCAGGACTTGTATTTTTCCCAAATTAAAAAAATAATATGCCCTGTAAATTTATACTTATACATGTATATATACATTACTAGGGATATTTAATTATGTTTTTTGAATATAAAGAGTTAATAATGTAACATAAAATATTATATTTGCTAAAGCTGATATATTTTATTGGTAAGCATTAAAGTAAAGAATATTTTTTCAAGAATAGTCTTTCTTGTGGATAGTAGCAATCTTTATGAAATAAATGTGATTAATTTATAATTAATGTTGTAGTACTGAAAAATTACCATCTGTAGCTAATTTCCTGATAAACTGAATACCATCTGCTATATGGACCTTCAGCCTTTCATCCAAAGTTAGATTAAACCAGTTTGTAGCAATGTCGGCAACTACTGGGTCAAGCTCCACACAATCTAAATTCATCTACATAGATTAAAAAAATAAAATACATGTACCTACAAACTTGTCCTGCTAACAGTAATATAAATAAACAGAAGATCCTCAAATCAAAGTAAGTAGCAATTATAACAGTTAAACTTACTGTTGGGAAAATCTGGTGAATAAAACTAGGTAATGCACCACCACCAAGTCCTACCAAAACACCAGCCAATGGTTCATCTATAAAAGTTTGTTTATCATATACAATCACAATAAATAAATATATATATATATATATAAGAAATAGTTGTTAAAAACCTATACAGTGAGAGATTAAAATGCTATTTAAAACTTACTGAGAATTAAAATGAAACACTTTTCTATTATGAATTAATTATTTACCAAATGATGGCAGAAAACCTAAGCCTCCAACCATTGCAATCAGATAGTCGCTAGATAGATAGCCTTTATCAACACCTTTCTTGACCAATGGGCTTTCACCTTTCAGATTCTGTCTTTTTTTCTTTTTTTTATGAGCTTAAAAATATAATGATTCAAAGCTAAAATAGCACAAAATTGTATGAATTATAGAGAATATAATGAATAACACCTTTAAGATAAAATATTTTTTTATTAACAGTGAGAATTGTTTGGCAAGAAATTATTGTAATGGAAATTAATGTTACGAGGAAACATAGGCTTTTTTTAAAACTCAGCTTTAAAATATATATAAAAATTCATGTGATATTTACAACAGCTAAATTTCACTCACAAGAATAAATTCTACAAACTAATACAGGAAAAAAAAAGCAATTAACAAATGAGTAAAGCCCAAGTACTATTTTCAAGCCAATATAAAACTATCATTTTACCTTCACACATTCTAGCTTCTGACTGAACAACATTTTTGTTTGTCAAAAACACCAACCTCCTAAAAACTTGCTTGCCGTTAATTTCAACATCTTCTACTAGGTAATCCCCGCTTATATCACTATGACCTTGAGCTACGGGATGCCGTCTACCGAGGTCTTCGCCGATAGATAAAAATGGTATCTGCGAATGGAGGATACAATGGAATAAGTGAAATATTCAACATTTTTTCTGATTCCATATCTAGTTTTTTTTTTTTATTTCTAACCTATCTCTGCTTTCTAGTTACACACAAAAAAATCAAACAAGCCTGTGCTAGCATAGGACATTTTTACAAAATTACGTATTATGCAGGGTTTGAAATTTTGGACTTTAGGGATCAAATATTTAAATTTGACATAGACATCTGATCTTTCACACACAGATACAATGTTAAGGATAAAGATATCTAATCTATCACACACAAATGGAACGTTATAAAAATGCTTTGAACAAAATACCTGTGCTTTAGGTGGACAATCAGCAGGAGCTAACTCCATAACCTTGTTTGACAATTCTGCTTTGATGGCATCTAAACTTTCATACTCGTGACCTCTGTTTAGAGTGACAACTACAAGACGTTGAAAACCAGCATTATCAAGTAGATGCTGCCGTCCTTTGTCAGTGGAAAAAAGCCATTCTGTTTCTCTATTAATTGCATTAAAAAAAATATAATAAAAACTTGCATTGTTACAAAAAGTTAAGAGGATACTTATTTGTTTAAAAGACCTGGCCTATATTTATTAAAAAGTGTTTAGACACGAGTCACTCATAGGTATAACTTAAAAAGAAAAAAAACGGTATTTAACTAGTAAAATACTTTTGACTCATAAAATTATTGAAGAGTCAACCTGTAAAGTTTCTATTTTGCAATTACCTGCCTTGTGGGACAATAAAGATGGCAAATTTGTTCTGCAAGAGACTTGGTGAATCAACAACAGTTAGATTATAACGTGGTGTAAATGAATCTCTTGCATGTAATTCTAGAGACACCTGATTGTCGCCTGGCAGTCTAATGATATAAAAAAAATTATGACTATCAAATTACTTCAATGTGATTATGATTAAACTACTAATCAATCAGCAAGTCAATGAAATGAAATATAGGGTTGATAAAAAAAAACAAAAAAGAAGTTAAAAAAAATGAAAAAGTATTGTAGTTTTTCATACTTAGAACTATGAAGTTTAATAAGACATATCTCAAGTACTTGGCAATTAAGAGGTGATGTCTGAAAATGACATTTTTTTAATTAATTTGTATTAAGTTTTCATTAGCAAAATCATATTTTTTTACTACCGTTTGCTTAATTGCTGTCGGACAATGTGATAATACTGCATATCTTTAACAATGGCTGATAAATACTTAATGTCCTCCAGTCGATCAATCTGATCTTCAAATCTGCAAACTTCAACAATCTGAGAAATAAATATGAAAAAGAAAGATGGCGATACATTTAGTAATAAACTTTATAAAACTACAGCTGTAATGCTGATAAATGTACATGTTAGCATGAATTATCTCCATTTTACATCTATAACAAGCAAATTATTTTGCATACTTTTTTAATCCAACACTTAGATTGCTGTAAACATTATATATTTCATATCAAAATGTAAACAAATACCGAAGGATTCATAATTCTGACTCACTTGATGAATGTTGGATAATGCTTTTAACTTGGTAATAACAACTGCAAAAACTGGCATGGATAAAGCTGAATGATGATGTCCACTGTCTGGCTGGCTTTGAATTTTATGAATTCTGATAGGCCAACCACTGGACAAAAACAGTGGAATAAACTAATCATTTAATGATGCCTGCATTTTGTAAACTAAGTAAATAAAATGATTTTTTCATTAACAAAAAGACACAAAAAAAATCGTTTATACATTCCTCGTATCTAATTATAAGCAAAAATTATAATTACAGTTTGGTAAAATACTCCAGCAGCACCCTTTGTACATGATCTTGTAGTAAAGAAATGAGAATGTAGCGTCCACCAAACTTTAAGCATCTAGCAATCTGTGCAAACATCATTTGAACTTTTCCCACAACTTCAGCTTCTTCATTTACTAAAAGAGCATCCAATGTACCTTTATCCAAAACAACATGAAAATGACTGTCTGGGTAGGACATCTGCCACAGAAAAAAAACAGCCACAGACAATTACTTTATTAAAAAAACATAAATATGTCTGTTGAAAAGTAACTTTTTATTATTATATTTTTCAACATAGAAAATTGAATAAATATACCTATTTGAGTAAAGCATTCAATAAATATACCTATTTGAGTAAAACATTCAATAAATATACCTATTTGAGTAAAGCATTCAATAAATATACCTATTTGAGTAAAACATTCAATAAGATTTAATGAATAGGAAAATTGTATTGAACTCGGTGAAATGGTGCATACTAGAAGTGGCCATGCAAAGGGTCAGTGAAAGAGTTGAAAGACACATTCCCGTTTGTAGATTATTATACAGAGCCACACCATAATCAATTTAATTTGATTCAGAAAAAAATAAATGAATACTATTTTTAATAGGAGTCACAATAAACATAATAAAGAACTGCATCGGGCCACCACTAGTAAACTGCATTATAAATAAATAAAAATTGAGAACATTAAATGAATGAAACTAATCACCTACTTCTGTTACATCAACTTTTTCAAATATCATATTTGACCTTTTCTGTTTGTGGCGCTCTGTCATTTGTCGAATAACAATGTCACTAATGTCAATGTTAACTAGATTTTGCAAGCCATTATCATACATATTTTCACTGAGAGCAGAGTTTCCACACCCAACAATGAGAACAATATTTGATGGTGTAATGTACTTATGAAGTATGGACTGTAGTTGGGGATATTCACCATACCTGCAATAATAAAAATCAATACTTGTCCCTTTTAATGATGAAAGAGGCTAGTATAGTATAGAATATAAAACGGTTAAACCTTTTTAAAAATCATTTATTAAAAATAATTAGTATCATTACATCTTGAGCAAAATTATATGATATTTTTAACATTTTATAGCCTATTTTAACTTACCATTCAAAAGGAATTTTTCCTCTTTTTTTAAAAAAACTATCCCAGTAATCAGGATTACTAAACTCTGTATGACTAGTTGGTAACAGGTCCATTATAAAACAAATCTTTCAAAAAGTCTGAAAATAATGAACAACTATAAATAAATATTAAAACCTTGAATTTTTTTCTTTTCTTTTCTTTAAGACCTTTTTAAAATACGAATAGTTATCTAATACATTTTTTATCCGATCATAATTTATAATCTTTATTAAGATTATAATATATGAAGTACCTACTATTAACAATATACCCCGGTAATCTCCTATTTAGATTACCTATACCCCTAATAATTATAACAATATAAGCCATCTAATATTATTAAAAAAAACGTTTTTTTAAATATTATTCCTAGCTGATTTATATTGGTAAAATCGTAATTTAGGTGATACGTTGGTAACAATATACCGACCAAAACTACTACCCACGATTATTTTGAATTAATTTTGTTTATCTTTTCCTGTGCTAGTTTTCATGAAAATAAATTAGACTATAATCGTTTTTGTCCACAATATTACTGTCCCACTTTCTAGAAATGGAAAATATAGTTTATTAGTTGAATTAAATATTTAATGACCTAAATACTAGAGTAACCATAGTTGGGTATGATTTGATAATTATCAAGGTTAAGTTACGTTTAACAAGTTAACTTATGTAATGATATCTTTATGCAATGGATTTTATTTTTTTTTTAAAGTGGAGACTTAATAAACTTAATAAAAATTAACTTTATATTATATGAGTATCTCTGTAAGTTCTATATTCAAATAAAAATATACACAAATTAGATTTAAATTATATATTTTAAGGTATATATTATATGGTATGGTATGTATGATATCTTTTAATGAAATTCTATTTCTATGTGGGTTTAAGTTATATGTATCATCATGTCATATAATTAACATGTACAGTAAGTCTTTTCAAAAGACTTGTCTTTCTTGATTGGACAGCACTAAAAGGCCATCATAATTCAAAGATCCATCTAGTGGTCTCATGCTATTTAATCATTTATATTTCATTCTTTTTTTTATGGTTGACATTGAGACCTAACATACTGGTTTGCCCAAGAGCCCAAGGCTCAGGCCCGTAGCCAGGTCAAAGTAAGCAGGGGGGGCACCAATACCCAGCAAGGGGGTGCCTTCTCATTTTAGTTACTTTTTCTTTATTTTTCCTCTTTTTCTTCTTTTTTAAGTGGGGGGGGGGCACTCCACACTTAGCGAAGGGGGGCACGCCCCCCCCCCCCAGTGCCCCCTCTTGGCTACAGGGCTGCCAAGAAGACTCTTCAGCATGGATCTGTACACATATGTAGATGTGAATGAATGTTTGCACACTAGCAGTCAACAAGAGTTTAAAAAAAAAACATGTACACACAGTTTTTACAAGCTACTGCCTTAGCATCAATATCCCATTGATGTATCATATTTTGTCAAAAGTTTTCAGCTCTTTTATTAAAAGGCCCATATTTGATAGGTCATTATTTTAAAATATTATACAGTAATCTCTAAATATTAAATATTTTGTTAGTCTACACTATTGAAACCTTAAAAAACTTGCCTCTTGGCAATATTTATAACAAAATGTTAAATTTTTAGCCCCAGAATAAATCTCAGACTATTGAAGACAAACAATAACTGCTGATCAAATTAATCTATACAAAATGTGAAAGCTATTAAGTTCATAATGTGTCAGAGCATAGTACATGTGATGTAAGGAACATAAATATCTTATTATCAGAGAATGAGTGATAGATTTCAGTGAACAAAGGAAAAAAAATGAAACCTTATAGCAGTCTTATGAACAAATTTTTTTTATTTTATTACTAACAATAAAAAAAAACATTGTGAGCCAAAAAGTCCATATCTAATTAATAACAAAAAAAATATTTATCAATTCATTGCTAAAATTTTTATCAATATTTATAAATCATCAAAATTATCACAGCTGATCAAAATATTATTTGACATCAAATCTTTTTTATGTATATATGTATACATACACATATATTTCAAAAAAGGCAAGTGAAATAAATTTATAAAAAAATTGTAAACTGTTGTATAAACAGTAAATCTAGAAATTCATCTTTCGGGCAATGATAAACTAGTTAAATAAATGAATATATATTGTAAAATACAAATGATATTGAATGAATAAATTGCTTAAATGACTGATATAAGTATGTATATATTTTCTTCCCTAATGAATCAAAATATATTTGTAACAAGATTTGAGGAAATAAGTTTTTTTTTTAAAACTAAGCATTGACATACATATAATAAATTATTAATGCTTTATAAATTTGAAAGATGTTATATCACTAACAAATTCTTCTTCATCATGAATTATAAACTGTAAACTAATTCTCCTGCATTTTTTTATAAATTCATAAATATAAATGCATAAGATAAGGATATGCGTATAATCAATGTTTAAGATAAAAAGACTAGTCAATAATAAAATATTTTCTACCTGGGATTTAGTAATTCAATTTTCACCCCCTGATTCCGAATAATTCAATTAATTGTGATGCCTTTCACATTCGAGCCCATATGAGTATGAAAATTGCCCTTCTTTTTTTAGGCTATCAATTTTTTCTTTTAAAGGTTAAAGAATGGTTTTGACAGATTAATGCATGTATTAAAATGTTTGGAAATGAATGAGCTTTCCAACAATAGATAATTTGTGTCAAAGTCATCTGGTGTATAGCTTTTGCTTCAAAAAAAGTATGGCAGCTGAAATTTTTATGAAATGAAAAATGTTTTATGATATATGAGGAAAACTGTCCTAAACTAAAAAAGCACATTCAAATTTGCACATGTGCCAATTTTTGTGCAGTAACAGAAAAAACTGACTCAAACATATCTTTTTACAAAATGTATCAATATTGTTTAAAATGAATCTTTTGAGTTTAAATAGTGCTGGAAAATGCTCTATTTTCACAAGAAGGACCTTTAAATGTAAATAAAAAGCTTTACCTCCAAATTTCAAGTCTATGTCATACAGTTGTGATCTAAATAGCTGACAAAAACATACTATAAATATTTTTTTCAATAGAATATGTGGTAGCAAGGTGATACTGGCAATACATTATACATAACCATAAGCATGCTCAATATGTGAAAAAAGTTATAAAATTTGTGAAAAATGTATTGTTGCACAGAAAGTCATGAAAATTGCACTTATGTAGAAATGGATACAGATTATTTTAAAGGACAGTTTTTCCTCAAGTATAAACTTTTTTCCATCTCATAAAATATCATCATTTTTGCAATTTTTTAAATTTCACAGACTTTTTTTTAGATGCTATAGCAACATGCTAGAAGATATCCATATAAATTAAATTCCTAGGAAAGCTCATTCATTTCAATATATGCAGTAATATTTCAAAGCTGTTGAATAACATTTGAAAGAATAATGTGCTACAAGATTTTTTTTAATAACATATTCGGAATCAGGAGATCGATATTGTCTTAGAGAACTTGTTAAATCCCAGATTGCTAAAAAAAGTGAAATACTGTTGTCTAGTGCAATCAAAGCCAAGGCTTGATGCAAGTTTCAAATACAGTGAGATTGGAATGCCACTTTCTATGATGGATCCCTGAGAATGTGTATCTATGGACTTTCCCTTGGCTGTTCAAAGTTTTAAGACCAAAAGCATCATTTTTGTACCACTGAAAAATAAAATAATGTAATGCATAAGCCTATGTATAAAGAAAAAACACTAGAAAAACGCTAACATTTTTTTTGTTGTTACAAAATAGGTTGGATAAAAATAAATAGTTTTTAAAGCAAAGTTACCTCTTGATCTTCCATTGGTAAAACCGTCTCAGATTCATTGTACATTCCGAAATGGCTATAATTAGAAACATTTTTTAAATTACTTTGCTGCTGTAAAATATTTTCTGTTCATTTGTTAAAAAATTAATTTCTGCTGCCATTACTTTAGGTAAACCAATAGTGATATGGAAAAAAAAAATATATATCTATAATATAGTATCATTAAAATGATAAACAATTATTTTTAATTAAACAACCTAGCTTGCCAGGGTGTGATCACTCCATCATCTGGACCACCTACAAGGACCACATTTTTCAGGCGCAGAAAATTCTCTCGAAATTCTGAAATATTAAAAAAATATAAGTAAATAATCCCCATAAGAGCTCAATAAAATAATGAGAGAAGATAATATCATTCACCTTTTTCTAATAACCAGTGTATACTATGGAACAAGGCAGCTAGCACAGGGCGAAGCTGTGTATATTTTTCCTAACTTAAAGCAGGTAACCATTTAAAGTTGGGTGACTTAGGGACTTAATCCACATGAAATAAAAAGAAATATGTGTATATGAAAAAAAAATGACAAATTTACTCATTTTTGACAGTGCGATTTTGTTTTGTTAAGTTTAAGTTAATAAAAATTTCATACACACCATGACTTCTAGGGTTGACAATGTCTGACTGGTTGTTAAGAACAGACAGAAATGTTGAGAATTTTCTGTATAAAATCTGTTCATGTGGATCTGAAAAGATTTTTTTCTTTATTAGAACCACAAATCGGTAAATCTTTTTTGATGTAAGTTCTCACCATGCTTTGTCAAGATATACCTAACCTTTAAACTAAATTTTTACAAATAAAATAGTTAAAATAGTAAAAAAAAGCCAAATAACAAAATAGCTTCAATCAGGGTCACTTATATACATTATTGGCATATTTTTCAAACAGAAAGCTATACGACAATCGCAATGTAATTATTAATAAAAGATTTTTAAATGTCTATTGGTAACATGATTTTTCGTCTGAAGCTAGATAGGAAAGGAACCAGTTAGTTTTGAAACAAATATAAAAAAATATTAGTTATTCATGTTTAGACCTTACAAATGTTTTCTGAATTACTTATGTAAACTGAATTAAATCAAATTAGTTTCTAAAATAGATATTAAAAAATTTTACAAACCATTCCAGTAATTTCCAATTGAATAGGTTTGTCCGTAATCAGTGTAGAACAGCCTGTTGAAATATTAATATTAACCCTTCATTTCTAATGCAGCTGAATTTTTAAGCATGAAAACCTAAAAAAAAAACTAATAAGAGATGATTTATTATTCTTACTTGTATATATTTTCTTTCAAATAATCGGGAAATAAATATTTTAAGAAGACAGAATCTGAAAAAATATATAAACTTACTAAATATTCATGAAATTGTTATCAGTACAAAATTTATTTTTTTAATTTGAATGTTCATCAACTAGCAATAATTAAAACCCAATAATTTCAAAGATTTTAAAATTGTATCACTTTACTATATTAATTTACTTTTTACCTCCATACTGTCCTGATAAAGGTCCACTTAAACTAATAAAAGTTTCAACATTGTGAGAAATAGTAGCAAGCAAAGCTCTACAAACTAGTCCTCCTGTTTAGAAGAATGTTTTTAAAAAAATTGCCAGTTGTTTTAAGACAGGGGAAAAGTTATTTGACTAACAATATTACACATTTAAAAAAAAATAGTAATTTGTGTACATTACAAATCAAGAAACTGAAATTATAGCCTTATTTTTCAAGTAAATGATTTAAACATAAGAAGATTTAAAAAGATAACACCAGAAACAACAGGTTGAATGGACATGCCAGCAATGTTCTCTTGTTATAGAGGAAATTAAATTTTTTGTACACCAAATGGGAATAGAGGCATACTAAAAAAACTTCTGTGCACTCTATTGTAATGTATGTGTGCGCATTCAGCAAGTCATGTGTGAGCACACAGTTTAGAAGGAACAGTGTTTGCCGGTATTTGGAGACAATAATCTACAGCATGCAGAGTAGTCTACAACATTCAGATCAAGCTCACATCCAAAGCTTCACCTGTCACTTAGACTTACCCGGTTTTTTTTTTAAAAGATCTAAAAGGATGATATGGTAATGGCCATGGATGCACCATGGAGGACATAGGTAGGTGACTGGACATGCCAGAAGTTGAACCTGTAACCCAAAGCAAACACATCAAGCTACAGCATGCAGACCCAGTTATAAACCAAAGCGCTTCTCAGAATTAGTTTTTTTTTTATTTTGTAAAGTCCTTGAAGGGATGAGATATTCATCTATATAAATTACTTATGGGACAGTTTTTCAGTACCCTTCTTTCATCTCCATCATAGCCAACAGTAACAGTACAATGGCCATGGAGTAACCATGACAGACATAGAATTTTCACCTAAAACTGAAAAATCCCATGGTTTTTAGTGGAGTTTCAACCTGAAACCCTCAGATTAACAGGCAGGAGGTTAACACACTCAACCACGAGTCCCCTATGGACTCAGGATTAGAATGATCAATTTTGAATGATTTTCATAGCAAAACTTGTTTAGAAAATAAAATTATTTAAAATTTCAATGAAGATCACAAATGGTTGTGTAAGTATGACTGTAATAATAATCTTTTTTTTTATCTATCCATCTATAAGATTTAAACAAATAGTTACCTTGAGAAAAACAGACCAAAACAGTTCCTTCTGATGATGAATTAGTCATAATAGGCTTAACAACTGCTGTTATATTTTCAACCTGTGTCCACATATTGGTCAGACTGACAAGGTAATCAAACATGTCTACCAAGGTCACAGGAGTATTTGGATGATACTGTAGAAATTATTGCAGAAGGGAAATTATTATTAAAAAAAAAATTCATTACAACTAGTTAACTGTAAAAGTACCAAAATGTTGTCATACATCCTAGTCTGAATGCTGTAAAACTCTTAATAATTAGGAATCTGACCAAACATTTTGGAGGAAAATGCTATGTAATCCTAATTTGCTTTGTAAGTCAAATGTCCAGTACAATATTTCACTAAAATTTCTGGTTCTTTTCCACACTTCCCTCAATTTTTAAGTTATAGTCAGCAATAAACGTATGTGATGCTCTAGGCTAGAGTCTAGCCTATACGTTTTCAATGCAAATTTTAAGCTCTTCTTCGTGTTTTATTTGATTTTGTTATGATATAAAAGCAACTTTACATTTTCCAGACAATCAAAAATTATTCTCCTAATCATAATTTAAATTTAATGCGGAACAGATCAATTTATTTTATCAGATTAATGATTTATCTGATTAGGAACTGACTAATGAAAATTAAACTAATTTCCAGAATTGGATTTAAGTTTGGATTCATTTTGAAAGTAAATAAATGATATCAGTTAAAATCTGATCAATTTTCAATGACTTGTATCCACATCATAGGCAGTGACTAAAGAATAATTTGATGAGTGTCATTGTAGTATCATTCAATTCTTTTTATAAGTATTAGTCTAATACATATGTAGGAGTTTGTTAATTTTTCTCTATTTACAGACTGACTGAGTTCATATGAATCAGAAATCTTTAGGAAGTATTGTCAAATTGACACAGTCTAATTTTAAACTAATTTAACTTTGTATTACATACAGGACATACTAGTAATACTACATATACTTGAGTGATTGCTAGAAATTAACAAAATGAAACCAATGTGTAGCTTACCGTATGTATGGTAAAACTAAATATAAAGATTACCTGTTGTATTAGTTCATTATAATAATTAAATTCGCTGGGCCCAGAAAGAATACCGTGCATAAAAATAATATGTTTATGCCCATCACTTAATTCAGCACCTTGTAACAAAATAAAAATGTAGACAATAGGCTGAAGTTGAATAATAAAATATAATTGATTAAATTGCTTCATTATGCTTTAAATAATCCAACGTAAATCGTAATAATAATTCACTTCTTGGTTTAAATTTTGTTAGTTTGTTATCTTTTTTTTTTTTAAATGGGGGCGTGGTTCTAGTGGTGTTGACAAATTTGATGAATGCCATGCATGCCTATTAAGGAACAGACAACTCTAATTTATTTTTCATGTGATGTTGCCAGTTAGCTAATCTCCCGCCAGTTTAGGCCGTATTTATTTGTTTGACTTCGGAAAAAATGTTCGAAGTTTGTGGGATCCTTGCTGCTTTAAACCTCTAGTTCTTATAGATTAAAAAAAAATGGTTTATTTAATTGTGTCTCATAAATTATTTTCTAAATCTATATACTGCTATCAGTGGAACAGTTAGTTTCCGTTCAGACATCTTAAATGATAAATCAAACAATAGGGGTGGGGACTCAAGTCACGGCTTTTCGCTAATCGCACTAAATTGCTATCTAAGCATAGGTCCGGGTCCCCGGGATAAAATGATTTAAATGGTTTAGGTTGACACGGGAAACCAAATTTTCAAAGACTATTTAGAGGCCAAATAGTTCCAAGCGGCTGTTTTGAGTATGTAAATATACACATGACTAATACAAGTATACACCACTGGCGGCGGAGCGGGGGGGGGGTAGGGGGGCAGCGGCACCCTCTAAAACTTTTAAGGGGGGCATATTTTAAAACTAGTTGCAAGTACCCGGCTTTTCCCGGGTTTAAAATAAGGTTTTCTGTTTATTTAAGAAGCGTAATTTGACGTTTAATTAAGATTTAAAATAAGACGCGTAAAAAGGGTTTATTTGCATGCAATAAAAGGGTACATTTATCTTAAAGCAATGTGATACACTACATTTTTGGCAGTTCCTCTCTCTCTCTCCCCCCTCCCTCCCTCCCTCTCCCCTCCCCCTCTCTCTCCCTCCCTTCCTCTTTCCCTCCCTCCCTCTCTCCTCTTTCTCTCCCTCTCCCCCTTCTCTCCCTCCATCCCTCCCTCCCCCTCTCTCCCTCCCTTTCTCTCTCTCTCTCTCTCTCTCTCTCTCTCTTAGGCATGACTGTAGCAAAAGATGACAATTCCTATGGATGAAGAAATGGAATGTAATAATATAGTAAGTAATGTGATATTTGGTTCCCCGTACCGATCATATTTATAGTAAGTTAGCTATGTGGTAGAGAAGCTCGTAAAACTTGAAATCGGGGTAAAAGTTTGCCAATTTTCATGTCTTTGATATCCAAAATAATTGATTACAATTAAGGTACCCAATGAGATGGAACGAAACCTGTTTAAGAACCTTCCCCATGTAATTTTGTGTACGTGTACCAAATTTCACGTTATTTGGTTGTCTGGATCATCAGGCCCGTAGCCATGTCAAAGTAAGCAGGGGGGCACCAATACACAGCTAGGGGGCACCTTTACTTTTTCTTTATTTTTTCCTCTTTTCTTCTTTTTTAAGCGGGTGGCACTCCATACCTAGCGGGGGGGGGGGCACGGCCCTCCAGTGCCCCCCCCCCCTTGGCTACGGGGCTGGTCTGGATCTTGAGTTTTAAGGGAACAGACAGACAGACAGCAAATGCGTCTTATAAGTATAAAGAAGTATTGCCATCTACCGAATGACGGCAAATGTAATTTTTAAAGAAAATACAATTATTTATTATCTTTTCATAAATTACTTTTTGTTTATTGAGTTTCCCGTTTCCGGTTTCAGTTTCATGTTCATCATCATTCATGATAATTATCAGTAATTTTCTGATCTAATTTCACTATTAAATTTGTAAACAAACTGACATTACGAATCAGTTGACGACAGAAGTGCTCAATGATCATTTTTATTTTTTTTAATATATTATTTTTTAATAATATCGATTAAATACTTGCTACAGAATTACTATATTCTATTATTGAATTAAGGGGGTAAAATTTGTCTTTCGGTCATATTTTGTCTTGCCCCCCCCTTAAATTTTCAAGGGGGAGCGGCGCCCCCCCCATGAATTTTGACTTGCCCCCCCCCCTAAAATATTTCGTTCCGCCGCCGGTGGTATACACATGACTAATACAACTATACACATGACTAATACAAGTATACACATGACTAATGCAACTATACACATGACTAATGCAAGTATACACATGACTAATACAAGTATACACATGACTAATACAAGTATACACATGACTAATACAACAATACGCATGACTAATACAAGTATACACATGACTAATGCAAGTATACTCTGAGATCATCAAGACCTGTGCCAACATCTGCTACACGGAGACTTACATTCTCGCCAACATTTTGATGAAGGAAATTTCTCACTAAGATTTCTATTTAGCAATGATTGTAATCTCACAATAAATGCAATCCCCTTCAAATGTAATTCCCATCAATATGCAACCCCATTCAAAATGTAATCCCATTCAAATTGTAATCCACTGTAAATGTAATCCCACTTTGACGGTTTTCCCACTTTTAACGTAATCCCACTCTAACACATTAGTGGTTACCTACGTTCATAGATATATAGGCCTATCTATGCCTATGATATAATCTTTTTTTTTAACCTTTCTATATATCAGTGCAAACAGATCAGAGGCTTTTCCGTCACTTTCCTTTTAAATTGCCAGATTGTCTTTCCGCACCAAAATGTCGTTATCATTTCATACCTTTGATCTCATATTGTTTAGTCGACACTTTTCATGATCAAATTTGATTCGATTTAATAAAAATTTCCTCTTGGAATTTCCCGCAAAGCTAATCACACAAACATAACAACTAATTATATGTTTGATATCATTGGTTGAAGTATATAATGCCGCAGTTGGTGTTGTGAATGTGATATCATTGGTTGAAGTATTACAAAGGCAAGTCAAAATCTTTTGTCATTTATCTCAGAAAATGAACATAAAATAGTTCATTATCTCACCATTCTAAAATAAGGGATTATATAATCTCACCAGAACCAAACTTCAAAAATTTTGTTTAAAAAAAAAGTGATTAAAAAAGGCACAACCATTACCATATGTTCTACACTATTAAATAACACAACCATTACCATATGTCCTACACTATTAAATAACACAACCATTACCATATGTTCTACACTATTTAATAACACAACCATTACCATATGTTCTACACTATTGAATAACACAACCATTACCATATGTTCTACACTATTGAATAACACAACCATTACCATATGTTCTACACTATTGAATAACACAACCATTACCATATGTTCTACACTCTTGAATAACACAACCATTACCATATGTTCTACACTATTGAATAACACAACCATTACCATATGTTCTACACTATTGAATAACACAACCATTACCATATGTTCTAAACTATTAAATAACACAACCATTACCATATGTTCTACACTATTTAATAACACAACCATTACCATATGTTCTACACTATTGAATAACACAACCATTACCATATGTTCTACACTCTTGAATAACACAACCATTACCATATGTTCTACACTATTGAATAACACAACCATTACCATATGTTCTACACTATTGAATAACACAACCATTACCATATGTTCTACACTCTTGAATAACACAACCATTACCATATGTTCTACACTATTGAATAACACAACCATTACCATATGTTCTACACTATTGAATAACACAACCATTACCATATGTTCTAAACTATTAAATAACACAACCATTACCATATGTTCTACACTATTTAATAACACAACCATTACCATATGTTCTACACTCTTGAATAACACAACCATTACCATATGTTCTAAACTATTAAATAACACAACCATTACCATATGTTCTACACTCTTGAATAACACAACCATTACCATATGTTCTACACTCTTGAATAACACAACCATTACCATATGTTCTACACTCTTGAATAACACAACCATTACCATATGTTCTACACTATTGAATAACACAACCATTACCATATGTTCTACACTCTTGAATAACACAACCATTACCATATGTTCTACACTATTGAATAACACAACCATTACCATATTTTCTACACTCTTGAATAACACAACCATTACCATATGTTCTACACTCTTGAATAACACAACCATTACCATATGTTCTACACTCTTGAATAACACAACCATTACAAACAGATGGTTAGAGAGTAAGTGGAGAAAGATCTTAAAGCCATAGGAGTGAGAGAGTTGAAAGAAGACAATGGATCGGGAAAAGTGGAGAAGAGTAGTAGGGCAGGCCAGAGCCCTAAATGAGCTATATATATATATATATATATATATATATATATATATATATATATATATATATATAGGCCTATATTTATCACATAAGTTTGCCTAAAAATTATTTTTTTAGAGATAAGACTATGTGGTCGTTTATTGATACAATAATTCCTTACCTTTTTTCTAGTTGATCAAATTCAGAATCACCAATATCTAAGTTCTGATCATCTTTCCACGAAAAGAAAATCACTAACTGCATTCATTTAATAGCAACATATATAAATAGTTGTATACAAAATATAGAAATAAAAAATAAACATCTGTTGTAGGGATGTTCCAATTTTCACCCTCTGCAAGAGACAAAAGAAAGTGTCAAACCAATTTAGGTGTTTTTATTAAGTTTAACGATGTTGAATTCTTTGCTAAACAACCTAATTTGCATGCCGACATCGCTTGTTTCATTTTAATATAGTCCAATACACAAGGTATCTATCTCATCTCTCTATTTTTAATTGTGTATACAATATTGTAGGTAGATAAATGGATTATATCTTTATTTAAACATAACAATAATAAAACAATTTTACCACAAAATACCAGAGTGCTTAGAAGTAAAGGCAAAAGCAAAACCAATAGAGACATTTCTTCAGTCAAAGATCTGGAAATTCTGTAACAGAATTCATTCATATAATATATCGGGAAATTCTGTAACAAGATTCATGAATATAAAACTTTGCAATTTAAACTATTACACATTCATATTTATAAAGTTTAAACTGTTATGATTTATGAAAAAATTTGATTTAGCCTAGATTTACACCTTTCTAAATAGTAGTTGGTAAACAAAAGTTAAGGTGAGGTGCTGTAAATTAGATTTTACAACTTAAAACTATAATGATGTATCACGTGGTCTACAATTTATTCGCTAATCGTTGTTTGAAATTGAAATGACTTTGTCCGTGTGTCTCAACTTGAGTAATTTGTATGGGTGTCAGATGGTGTTTAGGAGCATTGGTAGCCACGCACTGTTGTTGTAAACACAGATAATATTTTCCAATACAGCCACGCTGAGAAAAGGTGCTAGCACAATGGGGACATTAGTGTTGTAAACAAAAGCCACCCTCACTTTAATTTATAAGTACATCTGGTTGTTTGAAGAGCTCTTAGCTGTCTTCTAATTTTGATTCAAAGATTTAAAATAATTGAAGTTTATAACATTAATAGCTCTAATAAGAGCTAAAACACAGCTCTCCCATTTTAGCTGGTGTTCTTTTTTTTATTCTCTCCTGTTTCACACCTCACTCTGACAGGACTAGACTCCCCGTGAGTCACCCAACTCATTCTCCTTTAATTTTATAATTGAACCCTGTAGAGAGTCATTCAACAACTAATCCGAGTTTTTCTCCAAATAATAAAAAACTTTCTCCGACTAATCAAAATCTCTCTTTATCGCCTCAATGTTAACATAGCTAATAGATAGTTTTAGTGCATATATCCCCCCTAACCAGTAAATCTGGTTGCACATAACCAAACAATAATGAAATAGGATTGTAAATATCAAACCATCAATCCAATTTAAGAGGACAACGTCTGTCGCAAGTGTTTAAAACCAATTTACACAAAAAACCCTTCAACGAAAGCAGCCAATTCAGTAAAAAAAAAAAAATACCCCCCAATAAACCCCCACTACAAGAAATTGTTTTCAAAAGCTATTTAGGCTTGATTGGCTAGGTTATTTTTGTTTAGGGCAGATCCGATTCTTTTCACGATTGTACTGAAATACTGTTGTATTAATTCTTTACTTTCGATTTAACGCAGAATCCAAATCGCTTTTATATATTAGAACGATCTGCTGCACATTATTAGTTTAGATAGTGTAGCCTTCGCCAGCAGTCCTCGACAGTTCAAATAAATTTATCTAGAGCGATAAGTTGCACGTGCAACACGGAAACTTAATTCTGGAGTATGACCTGATTGAGAACACTGTTCCGCTCCTGATATTTAGAATTCTCCTTTAATAGTTATGATCGTAGATATATAAAAAAAATCTGAAGTTCATCACTGTAAATTATGTACATGTAGAATTTGATTTCATGAAAATTGATAGATGGGTTTCTGTAAAATAAGTTTTGTTTCCTATTTTTAAATTAATAAAAAAAATAATAATAAAATTAGGAATAAGATAATAAATAATATATCAAATAAATAAAAATTCGATAAGATTTAATAGAATGAATATGCCAACTCTGCTGGAAAAAATGTTTTATAAATGTGATTAATACATGTTATAAGTTATCCGTTGAAATTACATTGATCATTGTTAATATGACGAATGTGATGTTTCTGTACATTGAAGGCTAGTAGTCTCTGAGAAATGGGTTTGCAGGATATTAAAAACAAGATGCATTAAGTATAATTAACTATTATGTCTTAAATATATTGCAATCAAAACTATTAAAGTTGAAATGAAGGATAGTTAAATTCAAGACTGGATGTTAAGTTCAGTCTAGTTTTTTTACAATGCAAAACATGCAAAAAAAATATTTGTTTAATCTTAAAATACATAAATTAGAAAAAAAAAATAGTTTACATTTACAACAAACTGACAGAGATGATTAAAAACTAACAAGACATTGATAGATAATGAAAATAAAATAAGTGTTAAAGTTTGGGATTTTATTTATATCAGAACATTCAGAAACATTTTTTTTTTAAATATTCTTAACATATAAGAAAATAATTGAGAACAACTAAATATAATTATATGCATAGTAAATTTAAAATCTACAAAGATTAAAATTTATATAATAACATATATACATTATATCCAACAAGTTCCACTGACATTGAGATTTGAATCTAAACGGCTACTGTGGACAAGTTGATACAGCCAACCAAACCCGCCTCCGTACCCCACACAATGAACTCTGGCTCAACTACTCCCGGGATTTGTACTTGTCGTGTAGGTCAATTGATAATCATTATGCGCACTGACCACCCAGTGACCGACGCTGACCTGTTTACTACATCCATGAGGATGTGACACTATAAAGTTCAACTTGTCCACATCTCGAGATTCTCTGAAATTTTCATAGACTTTCCACCAGACATCATTATAGTGTTTCCAAATCATGTTTAATTTATCTCCAACATATTGGTCACATGTCACACATTTCATTTCACACCAGCCTCTCTCAATACTCAAATTATTGATACTGACCTGCTCAACAATGACCACTGGACTTTCTTCGGTATCATAAAACAATCTCAAGGACATATTGTTTGCTTCCATATCAGTAAAAACCACATGTGTGGCTGTAATCACATTAAATTCCCACCACACGTGGCTGGCTGTGTCTGAATGTTGACATTTCTTACACCAACATCTAATGTAGCTCTTCACATGCTCTTCTCCATGTTGTTCACTAAACCCATCCGTGAACTTGTCCACTCCACACACCATCCCACTTCCTGTCCTTAAGCTGGTTTTGTCTCTCATGTTGTAAAATGGATATGAAGCTTTAGTGTCTGGCCAAAATTCTGGTCTGTCTGGACTGGTCATTTTAACATCCACTCTAACTGTCAGGTCAGCTGTAACTTTGATGAGCTGATATAAATCATCGTCTTGATGACCTTCAGGTAGATGGTTTAATGTGAAAGTATCAATAGGTACAAACTTTTCATGACCTGGATTCTTTGTGCACTCAAGGAGATGTTGGTGCAGTTCAACTTCGCCACCTTTTGCCACCTGAGTTTCGTGATCACCTGATACGAAAGAAATATTATTTAGGTCTTCAAATCAGATAACAGTGGATCACAAAAAAAAAAAAACCTGTAAAAGATGAATAGATTAAGTCGGAAAAGATCTTAATGTTCTGAGGGTGATATAGTTGAGGATGACGACCTGAAGATTGAGAAAATTAAAAAAAAAATGAATTGACAGATTATTGCTGTTCAAGGACAGATAATCAAAGCAATAGAATAGGACAACTAGGCTTCTAAGGGCAGATAATCAAATCAATAGAATAGGACAACTAGGCTTCTAAGGGCAGATAATCAAAGCAATAGGAATAGGACAACTAAATGCTCTAAGGGCTTCTAAGGGCAGATAATCAAAGCAATAGAATAGGACAACTAGGCTTCTAAGGGCAGATAATCAAATCAATAGAATAGGACAACTAGGCTTCTAAGGGCAGATAATCAAATCAATAGAATAGGACAACTAGGCTTCTAAGGGCAGATAATCAAATCAATAGAATAGGACAACTAGGCTTCTAAGGGCATATAATCAAATCAATAGAATAGGACAACTAGGCTTCTAAGGGCATATAATCAAAGCAATAGAATAGGACAACTAGGCTTCTAAGGTCCCCCCTGGAGATGTTGCCTCTTGGAGTCCATGTATTTTGCTGGTACTAATAAAAGGAAATATAAGCACTTACTGGGACGCATTGCTAAAATGATTTAGCATCAACGCCTGGTCAGAGTATTTAAAGATGAAAAGGGACCCTATAATTGATAATTGCAAACTATACGTTTGTGCAGTTATGTTCTCTTCCCTCCACCCACTTCCATGTAATAAAGTAAGGAACAGCTCTGCTCAAAGTCACATGAAAAAGAGGAAATATTAGAGTAAATCAAAAGTTAACGTTTAAATTATTTGAATATATATATATATATATATATATATATATATATATATATATATATATATATATATATATATATATATAGTAAGTAAAGTTCTCTTAAGCGCCAAGGGCTCATCAGTTTGCGAATAAGAGTAGAATTCATCTGTTACAGTAACCTCGGCATATATATATATATATATATATATATATATATATATATATATATATATAAAACAAGCAGTGTTTTTTTTTGCGTGAGTAATAGACGTAAAGATAATCGATGGAAACCGATACACTTGGTTCGCAAGTAATATTTTATGGCATGTTTCAAATATTTCATCAACCTACCGAAAATTTGATTTTCCATTTTCACAGTAATACTTTCTGCCTTGTGAATGTTTACTTCAACTATTCACAGCTGCATCAAATTTAAAAGAAAATTAAAGTTAAATTATGCATATAATATATATATATATACAAGGCCGTAGCCAGGATTTTGGTGGGGGAGGGGGGAAGGCTGTGCGGTTTGGAAAGGGGGGGGGGGAGGCTGTGCGGAGAGTTTTATTTAAGAAAAAATTGGAACACAATGATAAAGAAGTATATTTATAATAAAATTTGATTTTTTGAATTAATTTGGGGGGGGGGGGCTACAGACCCCTAACCCCCCCCCCGGCTACGGCCTTATATATATATATGTGTGTGTGTGTGTGTATTTGGGTGTATGTTAAATACAGGTCTCATATATATATATATATATGTGTGTGTGTGTGTGTATTTGGGTGTATGTTAAATACAGGTCTCATATATATATATATATATATATATATGTGTGTGTGTGTGTATTTGGGTGTATGTTAAATACAGGTCTCATATATATATATATATATATGTGTGTGTGTGTGTATGTATTTGGGTGTATGTTAAATACAGGTCTCGATTTAATGCCTGGGATGCGGGGATATCCCCGGCACTGAGAACTGTCATCCCCGGCTCTGCTTTAGCTAATATATCCCTGCCGGGGATGAACCCATAGACATTTATCCCCGGTTCTGCAGAATTTTTTTTTCATCCCCGGCAATGGTTTTTTCTTAAATAGAGCACTGGTTAGATAATGAATCTGCGAATAGGTCTGCGAGCAAATGTTAGTAAAATTGTAAAATTTATCAAAAAGGAAAAAAAACAGTGACTGTCAATGACTTTAAACATGAAAACAGGAGTGAACAAAAAATGAGAACAACCAGTTTAAACAATATTAATTATTATCGTTCTTCAAACCCATAAAGTTTACCATGCTTTGGCCTAAGAAATACGAATTTAACAGCGTTGATAAGGTTAGTCTATTTCTTTTTAATTTAATTGTTTGTACACCAGAAAAAATCACATGGTTTAAAATCAGTTTTATTTATATACTTAATACCATAGATATACTTAATACCCTTTTAAATAACTAATTACACTGTGTAACACAATTTTTTTCCCCCTGGTTTCTGAGTGCTATATTTCAACTGCGTATGCCTAAAAACAAAATTTATTTCTTCATTTTTCAAGGTATGTATATATATGTATCCCAGAATTATTCACATCGTGTAAATATATATGCCAGATTACAATAAATACTAATATTGGCTTTATCACATAATTTAAATAAATATAAAATGGCTAACATACCATAACTACCAAATAAGCCAATATGTCTTTAAAGAGTATATATCGGAAATACAATGCAAATTAAATGTTTACCTACTAAAGGAACAAACGTGAAAAGCAAATGATTTTTTTTAATATAGTTGTGATAAGAAAACTGATAAATGACCAAATTTGAGTCGCAATATATAATTAAGAACCAAAATCGGGAATTTCAGAAATTACATCATTTTAAACCACTTCAGACAGAGTCAGCAATGCAAATCCATTTTTATATAATTACTTTGAAGTTGTTTTCAAATTCTGTAAACAATATAAATATGTATATATATATATATATATATATATATATATAAGATATATATATAAGATATATATATGTAAGATTTAAACATAGACTCATATATTCTATTAAGTGCTATTCATAAAAAGAGAGAATAATTGAAAAAAAAAAACTGTTTTGGATCAATGCTTTTGAAGTACGTCATTTTTATTTTAAGATAATTAATTTTAGTGTATAATGACTCAAGAAATTATAGTATAATCATGTCCAGTTATAACCAGATTTTCTTTTTTGAATTTCTGTTTCCTATTACGTAACATGACAGGATTACGTATCAATCCTTTACATTCTACATAACATAAACATGATCTAAAACACGATGAGTCCACGAACAGAATGGGAAAAATTGATATATATATATATATATATATATATATATATATATATATATATATATATATATATATATATATTACAAAGAGAGAGAGAGAGAAAAAGAGAGAGAGAGAGAGAGACGGAGAAGGAGAGAGTGAGCAAAATAAGGAGAAAGATAGAGAATGGGAATATTTGGGAGCTCATGGGAATATGTAGGAGCTTATGGTAATATGTAGGAGCTTATGGGAATATGTAGGAGCTCATGGGAATATTAGAAGCTTATGGGAATATGAAGGAACTTATGGGAATATGTAGGAGCTTATGGGAATATTAGGAGCTTAAGGGAATATGTAGGTGCTTATGGGAATATGTAGGAGTCTATGAGAATATTTAATATTTTATGGGAATATTAGGAGCTTATGGGAATATGAACAAGTTTATGGGGATATGTAGGAGCTTATGGGTATGTGTGCCTATTGATTCTACTCCTGTTTAGTATTTGGAGAGATAAGAGAATGGGAATATATCGGAACTTATAAGAATATGCGGAACCTTATGGGAATAAGTGATATATATATCTATATATATATATCTTTATATATATATATATATATATATTTATATTTATATAAATATATATATATATATAAGGTGATATTAATATATATATATATATATATATATATATATATATATATATATATACAAAGAGAGAGAGAAAGAGAGAGAGAGAGTATATGAATATTTGGGAGCTTATGGGAATATGTAGGAGATTATGGGAATATTTACAGGCTTATGGGAATATTAGGAGCTTATGGGAATATGTGGGAGCTTATGCGAATATGTGGGAGATGATGGGAATATGAAGGAGCTTATGGGAATATGTAGGAGATTATGGGAATTTGTTCCAATTGATTCTACTCCTGTTTAGTATTTGGCGAATGGGACTATAGTCTTCGTGCTTTATTTCAACCACGTAAGGTCAAATTTTTACGCATCAGTAAATTCTACTCCTATTTTTCAATATTTGAAACGGACTATAAGCTTTGTTTCAATTTTCTGCTATACAATGATAAACTGCCATGCATACGTAGATTCAACTCTATGTCATTTATCGAAAAAGAGAGATAAGGAAAGAGAGAGAGAGAAAGAATAGGAATTTATGGGAACTTATGGGAATATGTGGGAGCTTATGGGAATATCTAGGAGCTTATAGAAATATGTTGGGGCTTATTGGAATATTAGGAGCTTATGGGAATATGTAGGAGGTTATGGGAATATGTATGAGCTTATGGGAATAATAGTGAGCTTATGGGAATATGTGCCAATTGATTCTACTCCTGTTTAGTATTTGGCGAATGGGACTATAGGCTTTGTGTTTATTTTCAACCACGTAAGGTCAAATTTTTACTCTTCAGTAAATTCTACTCCTGTTTTTCAATTTTTGAAACGGACTATAAGCTTCGTTTCTATTTTCTGCTATACAATGACCAACTGCCATGCATAAGTAGAATAAACTCTATGTCAACTATCGAAAAAGAGAGATTAGGAAAGAGAAAGAGAGAGAGAGAGAGAGAGAGAGAATTGAAATATATCGGAACTTATGGGAATATGAGGAATCTTATGGGAATAAGTGATATATATATATATATATATATATATATATATAAAGTGATATATATATATTTATATATATATATTTATACAGAGAGAGTGAGAGAGAGAGAGAGAGAGAGACAGAAAAAGAGCAAGAGAGAGAATGGGAATATTTGGGAGCTTATGGGAATATGTAGGAGCTTATGGGAATATGTGGGAGCTTATGGGATATGTCGGAGCTTATGAAAATATATAGGAGCTTATGGGAATATGTAGGAGCTTAAAGAAATATAGGAGCTTTTGGGAATATGTAGGAGATTATGGTAATATCTGGGAGCTTATGAGAATATCTGGGAGCTTATAGGAATATGTAGGAGCTTATGGGAATATTTAGGAGCTTATGGGAATATAAGAAGCTTTTGGGAATATGTAGGAGCTTATGGGAATATTAGGAGCTTACGGGAATTTGTTGGAGCTTATGAGAATATGTAGGAGCTTATGGGTATATGTAGGAGCTTATGGGGATATAAGAAGCTTATGGGAATATGTTGGATCTTATGGGAATATGTGGGAGCTTATGGGAATATTTGGTAGCTTATGGGAAAATGTAGGAGCTTATGCAGGCCCGTAGCCAGGAATATTGGATTGGGGGGGCCGAAGTTATTTTCGGGGGGGCGAAGAAATCTTTTTCGGGGGGGGGGGCGAAGAAATGATCGGGGCGGATCTAGACAACTTTGACCGGGGGGGGGGGCAAAACATTGACCCCGGGGAGGGGGGCAAAACTGTTTTCATTGTTGAAAATTGGTCTTAGAACAAAAAATATTTCGATAATTTAATGTATTACCTAAACTTGCGATAACGGGGGGGCATGGGCCCCCCGGCCCCTCCCCCTAAATCCGCCTCTGGGTGGGGTAGAAAAAA
This sequence comes from Bulinus truncatus, assembly GCA_021962125.1. NCBI lineage: Eukaryota > Metazoa > Mollusca > Gastropoda > Planorbidae > Bulinus > Bulinus truncatus. The sequence continues at coordinate 3,348,680 of JAGDYQ010000072.1, read as the reverse complement.
TGTTCGGGGGGGGGGGCGAAAATGTTGGCGCGAAGCGCCGAAAGCTTGCGAACGGAGAGGAGGGGTTTGGGGAGGGGATCTCACTGAGATCCCCTCCCCAAGAAATTTTTTGCAGTTCCATATCTGGAATGGTGCATTTTAGTACCGATTGTTTAGCTATGAATTAAAAATATATAATTTTAACTACGTTTAAATAATGCATGGCATTATTGCAGTTTTGTTAAAAATAATTTAAATAGTAAAGAGTTTTAATGATAAAAAATTATTGAGGCTGAGCAATTTCTGATTCCTGTTATAAATATATTGACCAATAGTTCTGCTACACAATTGTTACATAATAGATACCTGATTTATATTATTATACTGTTTGTTTAACGTACAACCCGGGAAGAACGACAAAGATGTATGAATAAAGCTTAGCTATTTGTGTGATATTTCTTATAAAATATTGAAAACAAAGAACAGGTCTATCATCAAAAACAGTCGCAATTATTCAATTTAAAATAAAATTAATTCTGCTAAAAAGTAAATTTGCAAATTAAATAACATCACTCAGAAATCACGGAGTCTGTACTTTATTATTTTATTATACATATGTATAAAAATGAAGTCAGAAGCCAATGTTATTTTATTAACTTATTTAAGTTGCTAGTTGTCCTCAGAAGATATCAATATATAAAACTATTACAAGGTTGCGAACAGGCCCATCGACAGAAATTTCGGGCCCATAGGCTGATATTAATATTTTTAAAAGTTGATTGGCCAGCTCAGTCCGGGTCCCTAAAACTCGCCGGGCCCCTGGGCATTGGCCCCCCCTGCCCCCCCCCCCACTCGTCGGTACTTGTTGCGAACTTATATTATTATACGTTTCAAATTTGCAAACTTCGCTAGGTGTGGAGTGTCCCCCCCCCCACTTAAAAAAGAAGAAAAAGAGGGAAAAATAAAGAAAAAGTAAAGGTGGCCCCTTGCTGGGTATTGGTGCCTCCCTGCTTGCTTTGACCTGGCTACGGGCCTGAGTTTAGCACGGAATTTACCTAAAAATGCTTCAGCATTCACATTGTCTGTTAAATCTTTTTCAAATGCAAGCAGGAAAAGATTGCTTAGACGCTTTGGTAACATTGATCTGCGATATGGGGTGAGCATTCGTGTGAGGGTTGAGAAACTGCTCTCACACTCGGCTGTTGAAGCACCAAATGCCAATGCTGCCCAAAATACCCAGAAGTGAACTTCAATAAGATTCAATCTTTTATGCCCGAAAATTAGATAAGCTATATATGTAAGTATATATAAATAGCCTGAATGATTGCCAAAATATACACTTTTAAGTTTTTTATTATTATTGATTATTAAACAAAATAATTGTTGTTTTATAGCCGTCATTATTAAAATTTTGTAAAAAAACTCAAATCATGCACGGGGGGGCTCAGGTCATGCACGGGGGGGGGCTCAGCCCCCCCTAGCCCCCCTCTGGCTACGGGCCTGAGCTTATGGGAATATGTAGGAGCTTATGGGATATGTAGGAGCTTATGGGAATATTAGGAGCTTATGGGAATATGTAGGAGCGTATGGGAATATGTGGGAGCTTATGGGAATAAGTAGGAGCTTAAGGGAATATGTGCCAAATGATTCAACTCCTGTTTAGTATTTGGCGAATGAGAATAAAGGCTTTGTTTTTTCAACCACGTAAGGTGAAATTTTTACGCATCAGTAAATTCTACTCCTATTTTTCAATATTTGAAACGGACTATAAACTTTGTTTCAATTTTCTGCTGTACAATGATCAACTACCATGCATACGTAGATTCAACTCTTTGTCAATTATCGAAAAAGAGAGATAAGGAAAGAGAGAGCGAGAGAGAGAGAGAGAGAGAGAGAGAGAGAGAGAGAGAGAATAGGAATATATGGGAACTTATGGGAATATGCGGGAGCATTTGGGAATATGCGAGAGATTATGGGAATATGCGGGAGCTTATGGGAATATGTGAAATATAAATAAATAAATATATATATATATAGAGAGAGAGAGAGAGATAAAAGAGAGAGAGACAGAGAAGGAGAGAGAGACTGAAATAAGGAGAAAGAGAGAGAGAGAGAGAATGGGAATATTTGGGTGCTTAGGGTAATATATAGGAGCTTATGGGAATGAGTAGGAACTTATGGGAATATTATGTGCTTATTGGAATATGTAGGAGCTTATGGGAATATTAGGAGCTTATGGGTAAATCTGTGAGCTTATGTGAATTTCTGGGAGCTTAAGGGAATATGTAGTAGCTTATGGGAATAAGTAATAGCTTATGGGAATATTCAGTACTTATGGGAATATGTAGGAGCTTATGTTAATATTAGGAGCTTATGGAAATATGTAGGAGCTTATGGGAATATGTAGGAGCTTATGGGAATATTTGGAAACTTACTGGAATAAGTAGGAGCTTATGGGAATAAGTGAGATATATATATATATATATACTACAAATCAGAAAATATACTTTTAACATGACGCAATGTTCTATTTTCCATTGCTCCGAATCAGTTCATTTTGACAACTAATATTTAAGATAGTTTAGAAAACTAGAATAAGGATTCAGTAAGGACTCGTCATTTAAAAATAATCATAACAAATTCAGGGCCCCTCCCCCCCTTCTCTAACTATATTAGAAATACCCGGCACAAAATTTCGAATAGGTCATGTTTATTATTTAGGAGCAGCATGGAACAAAAGACGTGTTCAGCAATCCTCAAAAAAGTCATTATGCGCACCGAATAAAGGAAAAGAATGGTTACAGATATGCCATGCCATAAATAATCTTTGGCATTTTACCTTTGACACATCTCTAATCGTAACATCGATAAAACGATTTCCACAACTTAAATTTGGATTACATAATTACGACAGATGCCGACATAATTGTGATACATTGAAATTGAAGCTAATTGAAGACAATTTATTAAAAAAATGAATTTCGGATTATGAGGTATTTTTTTTATATATGACTGGCAATTGCCACACTCCCCCCCCCCCCAACCCACATATTGGCAGAGTTACCTCTTTAACTAAGTTCGACAGATACCGCCCCTTGTTGCAGCCAAAAAAAAAAATAAGTAGTACAATTTGTGTAGGGATCCAGTAATGGGTCGAAACTTTTTATAAGGATTACGTTCGAACTATAAGATATCACGGCACAGTACACCTTAAATGCAACAGCCCTCCTTGCAGACTGCCCCCCCCCACCCTCTCTCCTTTACGCTAGATATAGACAATATTTCTTGATCAGTAGTAAAAGCTCAAAAAAATATCATAGAGACATGTTTTGATCAGAATGTGTAAGATAGAGAAATGTTTAGATCATGACGGCAAGCAGTAGATTAACTCGTGTTAGTGGCGCACTGGGTGGGCCACCCTAATTCAATTTTTTTTTAAAATATTAACGTTGTGAAATACCCCCCCCCTTGCTTTTGGGAAAGAGTCAATCGGGGAACCCCCCCTCCCCCCCCCCCAATCCGTCCCTCACTAGTAACGCCTCTGTCTACAAGCTAGACAAATGTATTGATCAGTTGTACAAGTTAGAATGGTTAAATAGACCCTGTCGGCATTAGTTACAGACACATTGATCCTAGTTACAAACACATTGATCCTAGTTACAGACACATTGATCCTAGTTACAGACACATTGATCCTAGGTACAGACACATTGATCCTAGTTACAGACACATTGATCCTAGGTACAGACACATTGATCCTAGTTACAGACACGATTTATTATTGGTCTATAGATTGACTGCAATCTGGCAGTATTTGTATGCTTTAGTGATGATTTATTATTTCCTTAATGTCTTCTTTCTTTATGATTTTTGTTTTAATTCAATTTTGTATTTTTTTTCAGGTGAGTGCAGGACAAATCTCACAGTGGAAAAAAAACCTAAAGTATTTTTTCAAGCCATTTATGAAAAATATTTTTTTTTTATTATAAGCTTTTCATTCATTACACTTTCTGATTTTGTGTGTGTGCTTGTTTGAAAATCATGTAACAGAATTTAGGTCCACTGTTTCTGTTAAGTGAGAAAGCTCAGATGTTGAATATGAAACAAAGAAAGCCAAAAATATATTTTTTTTTAATTTCTATTTTTTTTAAATATGATTATTAATTAATTACTAGCTGCACCCTGCGAAACCTTTGCATAGAGTTATACCCCCTTAGGCTTGATCGGTTGTCTAGGTTATTTTTTGGTTTCGGGCAGATCCGATTTTTTCAGGATTGTATTTTTAAACTGGAATACTGTTGTATTAATTCTTAACTTTTGATTTAACACAGAACCCAAATCGCTATTATATTATTAGATTTTAAATGTTTTCGCAAGTAAAAATTAACACAAAAAAGTCAGACTTATTTATGAAAAAAAAATTGTGTTTGTTTATTTCATGCTGTTGCATATGCAGTGAAATTTTTTTCTCTACAAGTAAAGTTTCCTTAAGCCCCCAAAGGGCATAACCTCAGCATAAAAAGGGATTGTGTGGCTGGAACAATGCCCAGCCCCTTTTACTCCCCCAACTTTAAATCAGGTACCCATGTAAAGCTGGGTGGACTTGGGGACTTTCACCGGGACCTGAAAAGGTCCCAACGTTCTCACTGAGATTCAAACCATGGACCCTCCGGTCGACAGTCAAGCGCTTTACACCACTCGACCACCCATCCGACTTTCGCTACAAGGTTGGTACATTATTTGTGAAGTTTATTCTGATAGTCCAGACCTTTTTTTTTTAGGAAGCTCACCTCTGGAAACATTAAGCTTATCATCCTGAACCTTGTGGTCATGTCAAATGGCGTCTATGGCTCTCCATATATTAATATAATTAGAGCCAATAGCTTTGTAGAAAGCCGAGCACATCAATTTGCTTGAAACGAGGATAAAGATCGAATTTAAACCTATATTATTTATACTCATGTGTGGTTTTTATGTTGTAATTTTTTACCTTCTGCTATAAAATGTGTATCTGGAACGAGAATTGAAAGGTAAAAAAGAATGACGTCAGTCTTGACCATTAGCTAGAAATATTCGTATTATTTCTTTACATGGTAAGATAAGCCGCCTGTTGATTTAAGGCTTACAAAGGATCGACTCATGACCACTAAAAAGTAATGGCGATCAATGGGGGTCCTTTGGGGAAAATCAATTTTTAATCTTATAATAAAAGTGGTGGTTAAATATTACATTAAAAATAGGGGATTTGTCCACTGTTGGTTTTGTCTTAGGAAGGGGGTGGGTTGTCCGCCCGGGGGGGGGGATTAGTCTGGATACCAAAAATGGTGTGTGTGTGTGTGTTTGTGAAGTCCCTGTAAGGATGAGATGAAATCTCTTTGATCCTATAAATCACTAATGGGACGCTTTTTATGGTGCCCTTATTTCACCTTCACCATAGCCGATTGTGCAATCGCCATGGAGGCACCACGAGAGATATAGCGGGGACTTAAACCAAGACCTGAAATATCCACTGGTCCTAATCGGAGATCAAACCAGGGACAGTCGAACGCTTTACCGCTCGACCACCAGTCCTCCACATAATATTTTTTTAAAGATTAAAATGATTAAGTGTAGTCGTCTCAAGCACCCCGACTTGATATAATTGTTACACCTACTTACAATATTCATGATCAACTTCCACTTAGGACTAACATAGTAGATTCCAGCGATCAACTGCTTTATATTTATGGTTTATGGTAAATAGAAAAAAAAATGTTTAACAAAAATAACTGCACAACGAACAACATGAGAATGACAAAAGCAAATAACACTGTTATTTATTTATTATTCACACAATATTTTTTAGAATAGGTAAATAAAAAAAGTTAGAATAAATATATCATATATATCAATAATACACAAACAAAAAATATGTGGACATAATAAAGTTAAATGACATGAAAATACGACCAAACACCGCCACATCGTTTCTTTGAAAAGATCTCACAAGACACCACTAGCCCCGTTGTAATTAAGTTTAGAATTTAAACTTCCACTGTGGACAAGTGTATACATCCAGTTACCACCGTCATACCCCACACAATAAACCCTGGCTCCACTACTACCTGGACATGTACATGTTGTGTAGCTAAATTTATAATTATATTCCCCCGCATTGTATTTGTCCACCCAGTGACCAACACTGACCTGTTTACAACATCCATGAGGATGTGACACTATAAAGTTCAACTTATACACATCTCGAGATTCTCTGTATTTATTACTGACTTTGTCCCAGACGTCAATAAAAAAATGTCTCCACAACATGTAAAGTTTATCGCCCAGATTTTTGTCACATGTCACACATTTTAACTTACACAAGTCTTCCTTAATGTCTACATAACCAATACTAACATGATTAAAACTAATTCTTGGATTTTCTTCTCTGTCATAAAATAATCTCAAGGACGTGTGACCGGCCTCAATGTCATCAAACACCACATGTGTGGCAGTGGTAACATCAAACTCCCACCATACGCTGCTGGCTGTGTCTGAATGCTGACATTTTTCACACCAACATTTAGTGTAGTTTTCCCAATGTTTACCAAGTTTATTTTCTCTATTACCGTCTGTAAATTGCTCTGTCAAACTCACCCACCCACTTCCATATCTTAAGTTTGTTTTGCCTCTCATGTCATAAACTGGGTATGATACTTTTGTATTTGGCCAAAACTCTGGTCTGTGTGGACTTGTCATTTTAACATCAATTCTGACTGTCAGGTCAGCCATAGCTTTAATGTAATCATACAAATCATTGTCACGATGACCTTCAGGTAGATGGTTTAAGGTGAATGTATCAACAGGTATAAACTGTGTATGACCTGGATTCTTCTTACATCCAATAAGATGTTTGTGTAGATCCGCTTCTCCACCTTCTGACACCTGAATTTCATGATTACCTGGAAAAAGAAGCATATTCTATTTAATGAGATAATTACAATATACAAAATTAAAAAATTCAAGGCTAGTTGACTTTAAAATATATAAAGTTATATATATATATATATATATATATATATATATATATATGTATAGTTTACATTAAACAAATGTATACAACATTTCTTGCCAACAATGAATAAATAGAAAATAGTTTCTTTCATAATAAGTTACCATAAAGTTGATCTTCCATTCTATCAGTAGATTAGTTTTTACACCTTCTGACACCTGAAAAAGAAATCAAATTATAAAAATAATTACCACATTTAAACTTTAAAATCCTATGATTTCAAGTGCATTTTGAAAATTTCTCTAGGGATTCGCCTAAATAAATCTTTAAAAATGTAATCTGCTAAAACATCAAATAATTCAGGGTTTGAAATAAAAATAATCTGTAAGCATTGATAATTGCTCGATAGTACTTAAAAGTTAAATTGGTTTTTATTTAGCATTAAAATAACCATAAAATAATTTTAATTTAATGTTCTGTATAAAAATGAAGCACAGTGATAATCTGGAATTGCCATACAAACGGTCGGAAAAGCGAAAAGATTTTGAGTCAGTGATTTCAATGACATTAAAAACTGAAAATAATCTGCTTCATGATTTTAATAATGATATTCCGGAATATAAATTTAATCTTTACCTTAAGCATAGCAAAACATCAAACATGAATTATATGAATTATAAATTCTGTCTTGGTTTTCATTTCAACAGGGAAAGTTTTGTTAGTTAAAATATAAGTGAAGATCGGGAATTTCAATCTTTAAGTCATAATAACCTGTTCTATCCAGTTAAAATTCAACCATGCGTATCTGTTCACGTTTATTGATTTTTCGGGCCTTTTGCTTGCGTTTCAATTCGATAAATATTTGTTTCGAAAATTCTCATGAGATAAAATAAATAATAAATAAATTTATTCATTATAATCTCAAACCTAAAACGGTTACAATATATTTTAAAATGAGAAATGTCACAACCGTTAATAGAGGTCTTAACAAGGCTGATATGATTTAGCAAAGCTTTCTGTGTTGATAACCCTGGAAACACATTTCTTAAATTAATTATACAATTGCCTTTTTTAGCTCTACTTCTATTCTATCTCTAGCTACATAATATTATTTTACTGGAAAGATACAGCAGACTTTAAACTATCCGACCGAGTGTTGCGCATTAACATTAGAACAATCCTGATACTGCCCAAGACCGTAGATCCGAACATAATCGTTAAGTGGTTTGATCCGACACGCAGTACACTCCCCTCCGTTCATTTACATAGATAAACTTTACATTTAATTTATGTTCATGTAAACAAGTATTATAAACACTCCATTCATCTGCTCGTGATCCGGTTTTTTCAAGAAACTTTATTAACCCATTTTGGGCCTTCAGTGGTTATAAATCTACATTTTGATCTGTCGTCATATATTTCACACTGATCTACACAATCAGAACAACACTTTACGTTTATCTCATTTGTACATGAAAAGGTCAGGTTGTTGAAATATAAGAAACATCGGTAAGTGATGATCAGTAGGTGTCAAACTGCAGAGGAGAATGTCAGGACAATGACTGGCCTAATAATAATGCACATGCACACTTATCAGCTGCAAACCATAACGCTAGATATGTATATAAAGCACTATGAGTTGCTTACACACTGAACTTTAATTTTGTTTACAGTATTACATTAAAAATGGAACGAAAATTGATTATTCTCAGTCAGTGTGCTTGTTTGTCTCGCTGTCAATGTATCGTTGAGAAGTTGTGCTCGCGTTTCGTGCTTTTTGTTCATTTACAGGACTTTATCACATTTATTTTTATAATCATGGGTCCGAGGAAAGAGATTGAAAAGGTCAGTGCTCAGAAGAAGCGTGAAATCATAGAAAAACATCAGCAATGTGTGCTTAAACAGAAGGAATCAATAACGGGTATAATACCAGCTAAGTGCGTTACAATTATTCCTAAGCTCTTCCGCCTATCCACTCCACTTCTGTCAGTATCTTTCGTATGATCAAGTCAGCTGTAGCAACAAAGAATAGGGAAATCCCTGAGTGTTTTTTTGTAGTTCGGGAATTCTGTAAATTACACTTAATTACTTAAACTTAGGAATTCTATAAAATGCATCCTAGTAACCAGCTCTATCCAGTTAGCTTGATATTGTTAGCAGTGTTGACCTTATATAGAAAGTGAAATGTGCACATATCGTATTGTATTCTGAACTAGTAAACGTCTAAAGGTTATTACGTTGTAATCCACACTGTCGAAAAACAAAAAAATAATGGAATGGTTTACATCAACCCCTCCTACATCACGGTTTTCTGCTTTAGGATTGTACTCTAGTTAGGTCCGTATTATGTCGAGACGGATTTTGCAGGACCGACGCAACGGGTCCGCGCCCGGGTCCTTTGAAGACTTTAATAATTACACTGAATTATTTTAATGAAAACTTTCCTCAGGCAACTCACCCAAAAATAAATGAAAAAAAATTATTAGTCCCATTTTGAAGTTGTTTCATCAGTCCAAACCAAGCCACTTCTTAGGAAGTATGGAACACCAAGTTTGCCATTTGATGCTAAATACAACTGAACTCGCTCAAAACCTTCTGCAATGGATACCAGGACACACCAAGGTATATGGCAATGAGATTGCTGACCAATTGGCAAAATCTGGCAGCAAAAAAATACAGGTGGATGTTTTCTGGATGCGGAAGAAATGAAGGGCTGTATAGGTGAACGGATCCAGCAGGAATGGATGAGGAATCACCCAGATCATGACAAAAACGACCCCTATTATAATCTTCCCAGACAAGCTCAAAATATTATCTTCAGACTCAGAACTGGGCACAACAGACTAAGACAACACATGTTCCGAAGGCTAGGCATTGGAAACAGTGAGGACTGCCCATGTGGGATGTCTCCAGAGAATGCAGAACATGTTCTCCAAACATGCCCTTTACATGACACAGCTCGCAACAGGTTCTGGCCACAGATGACCTCCTTCAATCAAAAACTTTATGGGAGCGAGACGGACCTGGATGCCACCGTGCAGTTCATCATAATTATAGGCCTGGTCGTTTGAAATCCTCCATAATCATATATCGAGAACAAAGAAGAAGAAGAAGAAGCTCAAAACCTCGCTGCAAACAAAAGAAACTTTACGTTGTGACAAAGGGTATGATCGCCCTCGGCCTCACACCTAAGAGGGGTCAAAGTTTAAAGACTTATTTTTTGTTACCCTACTGAAACAGAAATAAACAGATTGTTTTTTTTTTTACCACGGCCAAGCACGAGGTGAAAAATGCAATTAAAATTTGAGATTTCTGCCCATTTCACAAAGTTGATATAAGTTATGAATTGTCCCTTTAAGACAGAAGCTTTAATTTATTTTTCTATTTAAATTAAAAATTATTTTGATATGTGAGATTTTTGTAATACATTGAAGTTAACAATTTCAACTTTAACTTAAAAGCAGATTATTTATAAAATTTGTTTGATTTTTTTTTCTCCTTTTAAGTTCTTAGACCTTCTATTTTTAATTATGACTACATTATTGCATAGGCTCAAGACTACCAATACCAGACGGGTTCAACAGAAATTATTATAACAACTTTGTTGATGTTTCATGCATATTTTTTTAATTCTTAGAAAAGTTTATTATGATTCAAAGGAGTGAACTTAGATGTCCGTCAAATACAAACGTATGAATTTAGTGGTCCGCCGAATTAAAACGTATGAATTTAATGCCCCGCCCAATAAAAACTTATGAATTTAGTGGTCCGCTTGCAAAAATGTAAGAAATGTAGTAATCCGCGATGTTCTGAAAAGTTGTCAACCACTGTCCTACGGTATTCAAAGCTCTCTATCCCGACAGCGTAGTTGTATGTTGTATACTACATTGCAGGGGTGGGCATCCTTTTAGATAGATGTTGTCAGACACCCTACAAGTTGTTTTAGTTTAAGTAATGTAGCTTGGAAATGTCGGATCGCAAACCTGTAGAACAAAAGCTAAGGAACTTTTCAAGCGGTTTACAACTTTTCATATCACAAAACTGAAGGCAAAAGGGACAGAAGGAGGGTATAGTGGTAGTTTTAGGTAATGCTTTGGTTGCAGTATACCAAACTTTGAGAAAAGGTCGAAGTTATTTTAGTACCATTAATTTTTGTATTGTAAATTGCGATTCAGTCAGCAGTGAGATCCAGAATTTACGGCTCATCATACAGCAAGCCGAGCGTTACTTTTTTCCTTTTACAGCCGTCTTACATGATACTCTAATCTCCACTGCACTTTCTAAGCCATTGTTAAAAGAAAATAAAGTTGCTTAATATTTTAGAGAATATGAATTTATTAAGTCCAGTTGGCTGTCAGAGCTGGTGATTCATTTTCGTAGTCAAGTTGAGATGTACTTAAAACAAAGACGATGAATTAACAACAGTATGTCTAAAAATTGACAATCTTATGTTTTCCTAGCAGCGCCATAACTATGGTTTCCTGCGTTTGCAAAGTCTATTGTTTGGAAACATCTTAGGCCTTCTTAATATAAGCATCGCTGTGATTAAGTTTACAATCTACTGTGGACAGGTTGATAGTACCTTACATAATGTGAGACTTGTATATATCATCTGTCTTCGGAAATAGTAATCTCGCATGAAATTCATTTCCATTCATGCTCTAATTATGAAAAACTTGAATTTCTGTTTCATATTATTCTGAACTATTTACTCACTGTCAATTTTTTAAACACTCATAGCTGGATTTACAATTTCAGAGGCCCTAAAAATAAAAAAATATTGCTAAGTTTTTTTGTTTTTTTTTTTTGTGTAAACAACTCATTTTTTTGGCCCCCCTTATTTCGCGGGGCCCCAGGCCACGGCCTCGTCAGCCAATCTTTAAATCCGGCCCTGCCTCCACCCCTAAGAATACAAACTTATTGCACTCATTGAAATCTAATTTGACTAATATAACAAAATCCCTAAACTTAACAAAAACTGTTGCACTATTTGTGCTCACTTTTGCGCCGATGGTTTGCCTGAGGCGAATTTTTTTCCATTCTAAACATTAAAAAAAAGTAATTAGCTTCGTAATTCATTAAGATGATTTTTTTAATTCATGGGCTAAAAAATCATTATAATCATATATTATCATGCAGAATCTACATGTGTTCCGTCTTTGAGTCTTCTCAATAAGATTGAAAAGGTCCAAAAGAGAGTTAGTGTACTTGATTTTAGGACAAAACAGGCCATCAGCCCACAGAAATTGAAACTAATTAAAATCTTATTAAAACTATCAACAATGTTCTATTTTTTTTTAAATTCAACATGTTCTCGACATAACCTAAAGGTCTTTGAAAAAGGCAAATGAAATCAATGGTACATACATTAAGATTTTTGGTTGATTTCATTATTTTACATTATTAATATTTATTATTTCTCTTTTCAAAGTATTTTTTAAAACTTTTTTTCCTCGCCTTATTCTGTCAGACACAATAGTCAACTGTGATCAATGGTGGATGGTGCAACGAGGTATGGCGGAACTTTGTGGCCAGGTAGTGGTGGTAAATTCATTTCTATGAAATTTTAAAAAAAATTCTTCTCGTTTAAGAAACGACGGGAACAAAGCAATGGCACTGTGCTCCATCTCTCAACATCCTAATTATTTTTGGTAGTCAAAATAAGAATATATCGTCTACAAGAAGGATAAATGTTTTAAAACAATTGCTAATGTGTAGTTACTCCACTGACAGTCGCTGTTTTAACAGTAGCTCTTCAATATACATTCAGGGCCGGATTTAGACTTGATAAGGCCCTAAGCTATTTGAGACATGGGACTCTTTATAAGCTCGGATGTTATAAGTCATTGCCAAATATGATTTTTGAATTCCTGCAGGATTAAACTGAAATACATCTAAGAGGTGTTTACATAGTGAAATAAGAAATCTTTTACTAAAATCATTTTCACTCAAAAAAAAAATGCAAACTCTGGTAAAGAGAAACAAAATTACTTTTTAAAGACACAATTTACAAGGGCTTATTATTCCATCTCTTAAAACATATTATAAGGATTAATAGATTAAACATTATAAAATATTTTCTTTCTTGCCTTTGCCAGAGCGAAGTCAATGATGGCAACCTTAAATGATAAATTGCGTAGTTTTTCACTTTCTATGCATATAAAACTGAGAGAACATAATTTATCTTGTGTCACGTTTGTTTTTAAATTAAATTTTATCCTCTTCAGCTGATAAAAAGATCATTCTCCAGAGCAATGGGCAACCATCACACTAAGTAACAATATCGAAATAGCTTCTACATTAGGGAATGCTGATTGGATAGTTAAATATTACCCAATACAGATACTGAAATGTCAGACTATCAAGTTCCGTTGAACAATAGGCTTGATTATGTCTAACACATTGATGACAATGATTGACTTCTACAAGATTCATGTTCACATCTTCAGGATATGTTTGACATAAAGCACTAACTCCTACACGAATCTCTTCTACTGTATCCTCTGATTTTGTTAAGAATGACAATTTTTTTTTTTTTGCAGCATCATTGTGCCAGGCTTGACTCTCATGCATCTATCACAGGTATACATGTTTATTCTGAACGTGTCCCTAGGATCAAGGTTTTCTAAATTTTCATCTTCATCATCCCTGATAGGCCTTCTTCTTTATCTGCTTTTCTTGTAATCAACATCTTTATGATGACACATATTTCAAACTCACCCCTGTAATTTAATTTTTTTTTACTTTTTTTTTTAAGTGGCCAGATTTTGTAAGTGAAAACATTATTTAAAATTGTGTGACCACACCCATTGAGTTGGGGAAGATTTTTCGTGAATTAGTCCCAATTAACAATCCAAAATAGGTTTGAATATTGGCTAACCTTTCATTGTACATGAATCAAATCATAAAATGTTTAGTTACACTAATGATCACAGCATCAGATTATACATCATTTCTCTGTGCGTACTTAGGCAACAGCTGCAAACTTTCATCAGACAGCAAATACATCAAATTTTTTTATTCATCCCTTAACAGCATATTTTTGTTGTGTTCTTTAAACTGTGACACAATAAAACACGTTTTTTTTTATTCTGCATTAATTTATTTATTTAGTAGAAATACATGTAATCACAATCAACACACTGACAGCCATTCACAACTAAGGTAGGTAATGGTGTGGATGAAATATTTCACAGTTTGAATTGTTCCTTTGAAAGTTTACCTTAAATTTAATTACATAATTTTTGTCCACAGCTGCTAAATAAGGACAAATCTGATTAACAGGTAGTTGTTGTTTTACAGAAAAAAGGAGGGGGAATGTTTATAATTCAAATAAGTTGTAAATTAAGTCACAGGCATGAGTGAGCGAGTTAACGTGTAATTTACACTTGCTAAATTTAGAAATAAACAATTTTCTTAAATAAAGCCGGAAATAATACGTGTGTGTGATTAAATATATAATAAAGTAAATACATTATAAAGCCGGAAATAATACGTTTGTGGGATTAAATATATCATACGGTTAATACATTATAAAGACGGAAATAATACGTGTGTGGGATTAAATGTATAATACGGTAAATACATTATAAAGCCGGAAATAATACGTGTGTGGGATTAAATATATAATACGGTAAATACCTTATTTGTCTTATTTTTTTTAACATAATATGTCTGTATAATGACGAAGTAAGAGTCTTAATGATGCAGAAAAAAGTTAAAAAGCTTTAAAAATAATTAATTAGAAGTAAAAGGGGTCATAAGAATATATTTAGTGGAAATCAAATATAATAAGGTGTTTTAATCAGTTGGATGTATAAGCTGTTCTTCGTTATAATTTAATTTACATTGTAAACTAAAAAAGTTCCCTTAGCCCTAACGGGCCATCGGGGCAGATGAAGTGTAGAATTCATCAGTTTCTATAACCTCGGCATATAAAGGGATTGTGTGGTTAGCACAACGCCCAGCCGCCTTTACTGCCCAACTTTAAGTCAGGTACCCATTTAAAGATGGGTGGACTTGTGGGACAACTTTGAAACAAATTTCACCTGGAAAAAGTCCCATGGTTCTCTCCGAGGATTGAGCCCAGGACTCTCAGATCGACAGTCGAGTATCTACACCACTCGGCCACCCGTCCCACATAGAAAATAATGTTTTAACGAAATTAAAAACTACATATGTTTATTAAAAATATTTATTTGAAAAAATATATACATGCAGAAAGTATAAGTTAATTCACAGAACCAGTTCCACTGTAGTTAAGTTTAGATTTTAAACTTCCACTGTGGACAAGTTGATATAGCCAACGGCCAACTTCATTACACCCGACACAATACACTGGCGCTCCACTACTTCCTGGACATGTGCATGTCGAATAGGTAAATTTAAAATCATTGTTTTTATCTACTTTGTATATGTCCACCCAGTGACCAACACTGACATGTTTAGGACATCCATGAGGATGTGACAATATAATGTTCAACTTGTCAACACTTCGAGATTTTTTGTACTTATCGTTTACTTTCGTATATAGCTCATTTAAATGTTTATCCACCTTGTTAAGTTTTTCAGCCAAATTTTCATCACATGTCACACAGTTCAACATACACCTGTCGCTCGCAATGTCTGCATTCACTATACAGACCCGATCAACACTGACCTTTGGACAATTTTCTTTATCAAAAAACAATCTGAGAGAAGTATGGTCTGCTTCAATGTCGTCAAACACCACATGTGTGGCTGTGAACACGTAAAACTCCCACCACACGTGACTGGCTGTATCTGAACGTTGACATTTTTTACACCAACATTTTGTGTGGTTCAGCCAATGTTCAGAACCATCTTCCTCACTAAGTCCATCATTGAACTTGTACACTCCATCGACTTTCCCAGTTCCTACTCTAAAGATAGTTTTGTCTCCCATGTTGTAAAATGGATATGCAGCTTTAGTGTCTGGCCAAAACTCTGGTCTGCGTGGACTGATCATTTTAACATCAACTCTGACCGTCATGTCAGCTGCATCTTTTAACAGCTCATAAAAGTCACTGTCACGATAATATTCAGGCAGATGGTTTAAAGTGAATGTATCGACAGGTATAAATTCCGCATGGCCGGGATTTTTCTTACAACCGTGACGATGTTTATGTAGATCAACTTCTTCACCTTCTGACACCTGCATTTCTTGATCGCCTATAATACACAATTTCTCATATAATTCACTATTGAAAATATTTCAGACACTAAATTATTAAGAAATAAAACTTTGCATGGATGCTTAGACTAAAGGAACTAAATATATTTTGGTGGATTTATAATTGAAATTGAACAATTTTACCATAAGGATGGTTTTCCATTATGTCATTTAAGATGTCCACCTTGTAAACAGAGTCGTCATCTGTGTAAATAATAATATAAATAACAATATTAGTAGGCTACATTATTTCTCCATGTTTTATTACAAATTAAAATGAAAATCCGAAAAGTTTTGATAAGGAACAAATGAGCGTTTCGTATGATTACATTATTTTATGTAAATCTGCAAAAATCGTCAAGATTGCTGGATAAAAAAATTAAGTTAATCTAAGATGAATACTTACTTTCAATATGGGGAAAACGTTTGTATAAGTTACATTTTCAAAATGCAAAAAAAAAAAATTCGTTAACACAAGGAATGGTTGTCAGTCAGTTGCAAAAATAAGTAAAACGAAGACTGGGAATTCCATGTGTTACATTACTTAGCCAGTTGAAGATTTAGTCATGCATATCGCCTGTTGATGTCGGTGATTCTAAAAAAAACTCGCCAGCGAGTTTAAGTTTTTTTTCCTGTGTTTAATTCAAGTAATAATTTTTTTTTTAAATTGTAGAATGTTCAAACTTTTTTTCACAAATAAACTTAGACATGTAATCGAAATTTTAAGTTTATTTTTTTTTTTATTTTTAAAATAGAAATAGGCATGTCTTTTCCAAGAATATTTTAATAACCACTAAAGTGCATTTTTTTTTTAGGAAATGGTTTTGTGTTAACCCTGGTAAAATTCAAGCTAGCTGTGTCTACAGTATCTGTTTATAGAGACATTCCGTCACGTTTACTTAGGGTTAATTTTTCAAGTGCAGATGTTTTACATCAAGATGTATGAATAGAATTGTATAGATCCCAATGCAAATAAAATATAAATGTATGAATTGTTGTATGAAAATATAAATAGAAGTTTTTTGTTATGTTTATTGGTAGATGAATAAATATGAATGATTGATTGTTGCATAGAAAGACACATAAATAGGATCGTATGTTCAGATAAACATAAAGGCTGTTGTATTGATTGATGAAAAATAAGACATGCTGTATATGTCATTAATCTGCAATGTTTTTTTTTGTGTAACTGCATTTGTATCGACGTGTTTGTGTATTTGTATTAACGTGTTTGTGTGTGCGTGTATTTGTATTGACGTATTTGTGTCTCAGTGTATTTGTATTGACGTATTTGTGTCTCAGTGTATTTGTATTGACGTGTTTGTGTCTCAGTGTATTTGTATTGACGTATTTGTGTCTCAGTGTATTTGTATTGACGTGTTTGTGTCTCAGTGTATTTGTATTGACGTATTTGTGTCTCAGTGTATTTATATTGACGTATTTGTGTCTCAGTGTATTTGTATTGACGTATTTGTGTCTCAGTGTATTTGTATTGACGTATTTGTGTCTCAGTGTATTTGTATTGACGTGTTTGTGTGTTAGTGTATTTGTATTGACGTGTTTGTGTGTCAGTATATTTGTATTGACGTGTTTGTGTCTCAGTGTATTTGTATTGACGTGTTTGTGTCTCAGTGTATTTGTATTGATGTGTTTGTGTGAAAATATTTGTATTGACGTGTTTGTGTGTCAGTGTATTTGTATTGACGTGTTTGTGTCTCAGTGTATTTGTATTGACGTATTTGTGTCTCAGTGTATTTTTATTGATGTATTTGTGTCTCAGTGTATTTGTATTGACGTATTTGTGTCTCATTGTATTTTTATTGACGTTTTTGTTTCTCAGTGTATTTGTATTGACGTGTTTGTGTGTCAGTGTATTTGTATTGACGTGTTTGTGTGAAAATATTTGTATTGACGTGTTTGTGTGTGTGTATGTGTGTTGGCGATGAAATAAAACAAAGAGTTATACGGCTTTATACCTGATACCGCAGCAAATGGTGCCAGAAACAAAAGACTCCCATTGAATCCTTTTTAGAATAGTATCCTGCAATAATGCATTTTAAAAATATAGGATATTATCAGGACCCCAATGGTTATTTCTGACAGATTACGAATATTGCCATTTTGTATCTTGGAGACAACAGGGGGACAAAGATTGGGCATTTTTTAGCCAGGAGGTGCCCACTATTGGAATACATCATTGTTGATTAAATAACATACAAAAAGCAGCGAACACAATCCAAGTCACTAATAGTCTACTGACTAGCTACAGTGTAATCCTATTGAGCAGTAGATCCAGTAGCCATTAGATAACACAACTTCCGGGCTAATTCACTTGCTAAAGAATGTTTAAAGTATAGTCTTAGAAACTCTAACCCGACACTTTAATATTTTATGATCATATACATTACCTAACTTCTTTAATTAACGCTCTATCTAAGCTCCGAGAATTAACTGCGATGTGATGAAGTATTGCTACCCCGCAACACTCGAATGCTTTTCCCCTCCAACAAGAGCTCCAAGACTATAACTAGGACTCCGGGAATTAATTAATCCCACTAAACACATAAGACACAATTATTGTCCCCGATAACCAATCCAGCTATACATCCTATTATTAGAAATCTCACTTATAAAGCAGCTAAGCTTGTCCGGGACGCGGCTGGCGGCGTCGGGCGGTGTGTGTGGAATCCGTTCTATAAATAAACGACCTCCAGAAATAAATAAAACAATAGTATTTGATAAAGTAATCACGTGACCAGCGAGGACACGAAAACATAATTCAAAATGGCGCTTGCGGTCCAATCGATTCATATTTTCTTTTTCAAAAATCTACAGTTTTAAATAGTTTCTGTGGTTTGTAAAAGTCCTCAATATTAAATAATAATAATATAATAATATATAATATCATTCAAATTATTTTAGTTTTTATTACAACATAGCATTACAACAGATAGCATTTTAACATCGTCAAAGTGAGTCAAACGTAGGTCAAGGTCACTAGCGAGCGCGTTCGTAAATAAAGTTTATAATATTAAACGTTCGTAAATAAAGTTTCTGTGGGTTTTTTTATTATGAAATGTAAAATTCCTAAATATTAAATAATAATATATAAAATCATTCAAATTATTTTATTTTTTATTAGAACAGATAGCATTTTAATCAGACTAGGTCACTAGCGAGCGCGTTCGTAAATAACCTATGACCTATGACGTTGCATGTTTTTATGCTTTGTTTTGATTTTAACTATAAATAGAATTCAGAGCAAAATGCTATATATAAAAATCCTCTGTGACGTCAAATAATAAAAATAATATTTCTGCACTTGATTTCACGTAAATTGGCTACGCATTTCACGTAAATCGGCTGCGCATTTGATAATCATGCTCAGTTATTATAGTTTGTTAACATTGTGTACTCGAGGTTATTGTTCCCTCGATGGATTACTTTTTGATGATGGTTTGTTGGTTATGGCAGCCACATCTTTTGTTGTATGAAATGTAGGTCATTTCTGCACATTAGGAAGGTGGCATAAATCAGCACCTAATTAAATTAATTAAATTGATTAGAAAGGGGTTTAACATTAAACCTAGATTTCCCGGGCAACGCCGGGCTTAATATCTAGTATCTAATAAAAAGTCACGATTAGGGGTCGCAATACCGGTTCCTTTTACTAAAACCTGTATTACGATATTGAAATGTTTAGAATACCGGTAAAACGGTAATTTCGATATTTTGTCGAGATTGGCGACTAAAATTAATGATGTATCACTTACAACGCTAAGATTGACAAAGTCATTGGTTAACCTTGCACTATGACTGTCAACGTTAAATAAAAAAAACACAACTCGCTCATTCATCCATCCAATCACAAGTGTCATGACAACTTAAATAAATCTTCTGTCAGCTTTACAGTTTATTTATTTCAGAGGATTTAATATTCTCATTGTCCTTTATCACCATGTTTTTAATTAAAATATTAGATGATGGCAAAGTGTAGCCACATTGTCTCATGTTTTGAAATCGATTATTAGAAGAATTGTAAAAAAAAAAAAACTGAATAGAAGACTGTCACAAGATAGACTGCTAAATTGTGTGTTCTTGAAGAAAAGTCTGGTTAATTCGACTTTTTTTTTTCTTGATGCTTTTTCTTCTTTATCAGAAGGCGCTGTTTAATTAGATGCTGAAGAAATAAATTCTCTTGAAATTCAAGCAACGGCAGTATCTTTCAAGACAGCGGAATGTGCAGCCTTTGAAAAACCACAAAATTTACAGTTGTGCCTCTCCCTGTTCTACTAAATATCTTGTCAGAGAGAAAGATTGTTCTCTGCAGTCTCTAGAAATAATACCAAACGGATATCTTTGATACACAGTCTCAGCTGTTTTTCATATTTAGACTTATCTTTCTTTACGGTCTCACCATTTCTTTCCATCAACATTAAGAGATGATAAATCATTGGGCTTTATGAAAGTTCCCCCATATGTTCAAGGACACAGCCAGCTTCATCTCACAAACCCTATTAAGTGCATCAAGACTTTTTTATATTTAATTTCTTGGAATAACACACATGTGTGATCATCTATTTCTAAGGATGAAGCACCAAAGAAACAAAAATATCTTTCAAAGTTTATTGAGAAAATAGGCACCTCATCGATATGTGAAGACTAATAATTCAATCATTGTATTTGAACTAAATCACATAATAATTAAATCATAGAATTCTATACAAGAGATGTAAGGCACTTGAATGTTAAACTAAATCACATACGGTAATAATTCAATCATAGAATTCTATACAAGAGATGTAAGGCACTTAAATGTTAAACTAAATCACATCATAATTAAATCATAGAATTCTATACAAGAGATGTAAGGCACTTAAATGTTAAACTAAATCACATCATAATTAAATCATAGAATTCTATACAAGAGATGTAAGGCACTTAAATGTTAAACTAAATCACATCATAATTAAATCATAGAATTCTATACAAGAGATGTAAGGAACTTGAATATTAAACTAAACGAAATGTGTGTGTTTCTAAAATTAGAAAACCCAATGTAGACCTAGAGACCAATATTTACTCTAAAAAATAATACTTTTTTGAAGAAATAAACATAATGAAATCGGATATTTAAAAGTAAACTTATCCGACCAAAGATTTAGTTATTCTTTTTTAACAGTTTATTTTGCGTTGCCCTAAAACTGACGAAGCAGGTTTAACTTTCCATTGATTTTAAAGGTAATAAAAAAAGCAATATTGACTTCTAACCCTCAGTGCTGCTTTAATATGAGGGCTAAGATATTCCCAACATATTTTTTGACTAAATATTCATTCAATCTATTCAATTAAACACTTATCTTTTATTAATGTATTCATCATTTTCGTTGTAATGTTTACAAAGCTTTTTTTTTATTTATTACGGTATTGTTTGTGTAAAGTATAAATGTAACTCCCAGTTGCTTTACGATGGTGGTGCCAAAGGGGTAGTCTTCCCTTTGATCCATTTAACATGCCTCAAGCCAAGGAAAGCATTTTTTAGGTACGGGAATGAGGCGGCTAGTTAGAACCTTCCCTAGGGGCCATAAAAGCTGTTTAAGCCACTGTATTGTCGTCCTTGTCATTTTACAAATGATGGGCGCATTGGTGTTACAAGATATTCTTTCAATGAAGTTTTAAAAAAGGAAATAATATTAAAAATGGTTTTTACTTGCTTTAAGAGCTTGGAAAATATGTATATTAGAAAAAAAAAACAGTTTTATATCTTAAAAAGAAAAAAAAATGTATAAATCGTCAAATTGTTTGTTTACAAACAACTCACTAGGGGATATTATAACCGCTGTAATTAGGCTTAGATTCTAAACTTTCACTGTGGACAAGGGGATATACCCACAAAATACCCCCATATCCCACTACTTCCATATCCCACTACCTTCATACATCAATACCCCATACCACACTACCTACATACCCCCTACCTATATACCCCACTACTAGGCAGAACCATACCCGCTGCAATTAAGTTTAGCTTCTAAGCTTCCACTGTGGACGAGTGGATGTACCCACAAACTACCCCCATACCCCACACAATGAACTTTAGCTCCACTACTTCCTGGACATGTACTTGTTGTATAGGTAAATCTATTAATATATTTATCCGTCTCGTATTTGTCTACCCAGTGACCAACACTGACCTGTTTAGAACATCCATGAGGATGTGACACTATAAAGTTCAACTTGTCCACATCTCGAGACTCTTCATAATTGTGAACGACTTTCCTCCAGGCATCAGACAGATAATGTTTTGACAACTCGTCCAGTTTATCTGCCAAATTTTTATCACAGGTCACAGATTTCAACTCACACCAGTCATTCTCGATGTTAGCACTAACAGCTCTGACCCGATCGAGATTGACAACTGGACTGTCTTCTCTATCAAAAAATAATCTCAAGGACGTGTGGCTGGCCTCAATGTCATCAAACACCACATGTGCGGCAGTGTGCACATCAAACTCCCACCACACTTTGCTGGCTGTGTCTGAATGTTGACATTCTTTACACCAACATGTATCATAGTCTTTACAGTGTGCACCTCCATATTCACGAGTACAATCATGTACTAAAACCACTATTCCACTGCCTGTTCTGTGTTTTCTTTCTCCTCTAATGTCGTAAAATGGGTATGGAATACTCGTCTTTGGCCAAAACTCTGGTCTGTGTGCACTGGTCATATTAACACTAACTCTAACTGTCAGGTCAGCTGCAGCTCTTATGAGCTCATACAAATCTTTGTCACGATAACCTTTAGGTAGATGGTCTAAGGTGAATGCATCAAAAGGTGTAAATTCTGTATGACCTGGATTTTTCGTACAGCTATCAAAGTGTTTATGTAGATCAACTTCTCCACTTTCTGACACCTGGGTTTCATGTTTACCTTGAAGAATATACCCATCATTAATTAAGTTTTAGGAATTATCAACAGAATATACTTAAACTTAGGCTAGTAGATGAAAAAATTTGAAATCAAGTTTACATTAATTAGATGACTATAAGCATATCCTTCTAACAATGTATACATTGACAGATATTTTTATTTTACCATACAGTTGATCTTCCATTATTTCAGTTGATCAGTTTCTCCACCTTCAGATACCTGATTATTATGATCACCTGGAGACATTTTAATCAATTTGTAATAATTCAAAGAGCCTTATTCTTAGAATAAAAAAAATAAAAACATAAATTTTGCTTAAAATAATGTTTTTTGTTGTTGTTTTTATAACAATGTCAACATTAAAAGATATTTGCTTATAAATGAAATAATTCCCTTGGCCCTTTAGTGGCCATTGGGCAGCTGAATTGGTTATGTTTGCTAGCATAACACCCAGGGCAATGAATAGGTTGTGTTTGCTAGCATAACACACAGGGCAGATGAATAGGTTGTGTTTGCTAGCATAACACACAGGGCAGATGAATAGGTTGTGTTTGCTAGCATAACACACAGGGCAGATGAATAGGTTGTGTTTGATAGCATAACACACAGGGCAGATGAATAGGTTGTGTTTGCTAGGATAACACCCAGGGCAGATGAATATGTTGTGTTTGCTAGCATAGCACACAGGGCAGCTAATAGGTTGTGTGGCTTGCACAACGCCCAGACCCATTTAAAACTCAGTGGGCTTAGGTGACTATCCACTAATTTTAACAAGCCCTGGAAAAATATCCGTCCCTGAAGTCGTTTTGTGTACATTATTTAAAGACTTGTATTAAGTAAATTATATATTTCTGTTAAGCGAGAAATAAAATTCGCTTGAATTTATCTACACATTTTATTTTAGTTTTAAAATTTTCTACAGTACTTATCATTGAGAGTGAAACTTTAAATTACTTTTTTTAAATAAAAAAATAACTTATTTATTGTGTGATATTTTTGTTTTACATTGAAGTTTAAAACTAAAATTTCATAGCATATTATTTGTATTTATTTAGATTGTAACTATTCAGTAAAATAATTACTTTATTTGTTGATCATGATTAAAACATTAGGGAGGAATTAAATAAAAAAATGTGTAATTTGTTTCTGATAAAAAAATCTATTGTAATAAAAAAAAGTCCAATATTGTGGAGGTGAAATTAACGATCACATTTAAGATTTCAATCCAATACTACAACCATCCATTTATCTGATGTAGCCATTCTGTGTACATTTTGCCATTATATATTCTAGAAAAACATTCCAGTGCCACAGTGTTTGTAAACAACATTTAACGACGGATTTTATACAACTCACCACCCACTTAAGGCCGTTTTTAGCGATTGATTTTCTTGAAATTATGCATACACGTTCTCGCTTTATGACAATGCATGATTCAATAATTCATTTTGCACTAAAAAAATATTATTTTTTGAAACAAATATGGGTAAAAAAAAAAATATCATGACTAATTAAGGGAGATAACCGTGTTTAACTATGACGAACGACACTAATGATTGGGCTACGTCCCTTGCAACATTAATATTATATGCTTCAGATCGAGCCGCGAGCTAGAAAGTCGAAACAGTGGTACGTACACACGCGTGCATGCATATGCACACCGTGCTACATTTTATGTCTCTCTCTATCTCTCCAATCGTCTTAAAAACATGTAAACAAAACTGCTTGTTTTAATCTTTATTTGGGGTTAAAGGGAAGTTAGGTGCACACTTACTTAATTAAACAAGATAAGATTATAAATTTATTGCCTAATTAAAAAAAAATAATTTTGAAAATGTTTTTTTTTTTTTTTAAATATTCTGTTTTTATCGTGACTTGTTTCATGTGAATTGCATTTATGTGAACATTTTGTTTTAGGGGGGCCGGTGCATAATGGCTTTCTCTTGATTTCTAACGCTGTATAAACCATCATCAGAAAGCACGTTGTGTTCAAACAAACTATTTGTTTTTTTTTTCATAACAAACTAACAATTTTTTTTTTAAAGTTCTATAACCCGTTTCTAGGGATGACTAATAAACGCAAGGGAGATATTATAAGTTAGTCTGCTAAATTTTATTATTACAAAGAAAGTCATTCGCAGACTGGAGATTGTATCATTATTTAGTCGCAACTGTATTTCATTTTAAAACTAACATCAAAAACATTAAGCAGCTATTGTTCTGCAATTTAAGTGGTAATGTGTACATTTTTTTCCCATTTAAGTTAGAATAATGAGCAATAATTGCGCAATTACGCAAATAAAACATTGAAGACGTAATAAACCGCCTAATTTGTTGGTGGGGGCACGTCAAACCTGCCCTGAAACCGTACCCGAAATAACGCTCCTGATTTCATAATAATAATAATAATAATAAATGTTGGTATCATTTAATAAAAATAGAATGCTTACCTTTAAAATGTTTTCAAAAATTTTTCATTGAAAAATTCTTGATTTTAATCTTACAAATGAATGTCTAATTTACAACATATTTCTTTGTTCGGAAATTCTATAAATTACATTTTATTACTTATACTTAAGAATTCTATAAAATACATCCAAGTAGTCAGCTCTATCCAGTTAGTACTGGTACTGTTAGAAGTGAAATGAGCAGTTGCGCACACATCGTATTGTATTCTGAACTAGTCAATATTTCAAGGTTATTACGCTGTAGTCCACACTGTCGAAAAACAAAACAAAACAAAAAAATGGCATTGTTTACATCTATCCCTCCTACAACACGGTTTTCTGCTTTATGATTGTACTCAAGTTAGCTCCGTCTTATGCAGAGACGGATTTTGCAGGACCGGCGCAACGGGTGCATGCTAGGATCCTCGGCTTACAAAGGGGTTTCTCAAGATCTCAATATCTACAATGATTTATTTTAACGAGAAATTTCCTCAGGCACCTCATTCAAAATAAATTCAAAAAAAAAAAATTAAATAATCCCATTTTGAAGTTGTTTCATCTGTCCAAAACCAAGCCATTTCTTAAAGGAGTGTGGACCACCATATTTGCTTTATACTTCCATTACAGCGTACTGAATCCCTTCATCCTTTTGATGCTAAATACAACTGAACTCGCTCAAAA
The DNA here is from genome assembly GCA_021962125.1 of Bulinus truncatus. Taxonomy (NCBI): domain Eukaryota; kingdom Metazoa; phylum Mollusca; class Gastropoda; family Planorbidae; genus Bulinus; species Bulinus truncatus. The sequence continues at coordinate 3,322,461 of JAGDYQ010000072.1, read as the reverse complement.
GCTCGGTGCAAACAAAAGAAACTTTACGTTGTGATAAAGGGTATGATCGACCTCGGTCCCCACGCCTAAGAGGGGTCAAAGTTTAAAGACTAATTTTTTCGTCACCTTTCTGTAACAGAAATAATAGTCTTTACCACAGCCAATCAGGAATAGGAAAAAATGTTTTATTTTTTTAGATGAATGCTCATTGCACAAAGTTGATATAAATTATAAATTGTCATTTTTGTGACTGTTGTCATACTTTTTTTCCTATTTAAACTAATGTTTCTTTTTTTTTTAATATTTGAGATATTTGTATTGCATAGAAGTTTAAAATTTTAGGTAAAACTTAATAGCAGATTATTTTGATCATGTTCATAGATCAGTTTTTTTTTTATTATGACTACATTATTTCATTGGCTTAGTCATACCAAAACCTTACGGGTTCAGCAGAAATTGTACTATCTAGTTTGTTGATGTTTCATTAATATTTTTTTAATCATGTATAAAGTTTATTATGATTCAAAGGCGTGTATTTAGTGTTCCGTCTAATTAAAAGGTATGAATTTAGTGTTCCGTCTAACTAAAAGGTATGAATTTAGTGGTCCATCTAACAAGTAGGTATGAATGTGGTCCGTCTAATTAAAAGGTATGAATTTAGTGGTCCGTCTAATTAAAAGGTATGAATTTAGTGGTCCGTCTAATAAGAAGGTATGAATTTAGTGGTCCGTCTAATAAGAAGTTATGAATTTAGTGGTATGTCTAATAAGAAGTTATGAATTTAGTGGTCCGTCTAATTAAAAGGTATGAATTTAGTGGTCCGTCTAATAAAAAGTTATGAATTTAGTGGTATGTCTAATAAGAAGTTATGAATTTAGTGGTCCGTCTAATAAGAAGTTATGAATTTAGTGGTCCGTCTAATAAGAAGTTATGAATTTAGTGGTCCGTCTAATAAGAAGTTATGAATTTAGTGGTCCGTCTAATAAGAAGTTATGAATTTAGTGGTATGTCTAATAAGAAGTTATGAATTTAGTGGTCCGTCTAATAAGAAGTTATGAATTTAGTGGTATGTCTAATAAGAAGTTATGAATTTAGTGGTCCGTCTAATTAAAAGGTATGAATTTAGTGTTCCGTCTAATTAAAAGGTATGAATTTAGTGGTCCGTCTGATTAAAAGGTATGAATTTGGTGGTCAATCTAATTAAAATGTAGGAATTTAGTGCTCTGTCAATTAAAAACATATGCATTTAATGGTCTGTCTGATTAAAACGTATGAATTAAGTGGTCCGCCTGCAAAAATGTAAGAAATGTAGTAATGGTACTATCTGAAAAGTTGTCAACCACTGGCCTACAGTATTAGAAGCTCTCTATCCTGATAGCGTTGTGGTACGTTATGCACTATATATTAGGGCTGGGCGTCCTTTTTGACAAATGTTGTCAGACACCATAGGAGCTCTTTCAGTTTCAATAATATAGAAGTAAAATGTCGCGTTGCAAACGGGTAAAACAAAAGTTATGGAATTTTTGTCGCGGCCTCCAACTGTTCATCACAAAACTAGAACGCAAAAGAGAAAGAAGGAAAATATAGTAACAAGTTTTGGGTTAGGCTTTTGTTGCAGCAGTGGCGTAGCAAGGGGGCAAGGTGGGCTTAATATTTTAGAGAAAATGAATTCATTAGGTCTAGTGTCACCACCATACACATACAATAAACTTTAGCGCCATTACATTTGGTACCTAAACCCGAGAATTACGTAAGCTACCTTACATCCAGGTACTTACATCCAGTTTAACCAGCTCTCTCCAATTCTAAAAATGCATATCAAAGTTAACTTAATAAATTGGTATAGGTCATCAAATTATTTATTTCATGCTCCATCGGTTTTACAGTATTAAAATTATAATGTAATCCATAATCTAGCATTAATATGGTGAAAAATGGTGCCAAACACCTGGAGCGTAGTCTCTGTGGGACAGCGAAATCTTCCCTATGAAAACAGTTTAAAACGAAAAACAAAAACAAATGAAGAACTTATAAATTATTAATTTATTTGAGTGTGTGATACTTCATTGCTGGAATCAAAAGTTGTTTCAGTAGAGTTTATGAGACAGCCATAGGATTACTCAATGAAGACTGTATAGGATTACTCAATGAAGACTGTATAGGATTACTCAATGAAGACTGTATAGGATTACTCCATGAAGACTGTATAGGAATACTGCATGAAGACTGTATAGGATTACTCAATGAAGACTTTATAGAATTACTCAATGATGACTTATAGGATTACTGCATGAAGACTGTATAGGATTACTCAATGAAGACTGTATAGGATTACTCAATGAAGACTTATAGGATTACTGCATGAAGACTGTATAGGATTACTCAATGAAGACTGTATAGGATTACTCCATCAAACGGTATAGGATTACTGCATGAAGACTGTATTGGATTAATCCATGACTGTATAGGATTACTTAATGAAGACTGTATAAGTTACTGCATATAGATTCACCTTCTTCCTAATAGTGCTTGTGAAAGATTAAAAACGGCATCAGATTTTCCTATTGCAAGCGTGTTGAACGAATTAGTGTAGCTGTATGTGTAGAACAGGTGGCTTATTTGACATGCCTTAAAATGAAAGTGAACAAAAATAACATTTTCTGATAATGTCATCATGACCTGGATGTTCACTTACGACGCCATCTGCCGACAACTGGAAACGGCAGTACATGTTGTAGAGATCTCGTCTAGTAGGGCATTCATTGTAAGGAAGTAATCGGATTTTCCCACTGTACTTTCTTTTAGTAAATTTATATAAAAATAGCCAGAATAAGATATTTGTTTCAAATTTTAATCTTGATAATAAAAGAGTTTAATTATTAATTTAAAATAAAAATATGTAGCCTACAAAACAAAAACAAAATCAACTTGATGTTCATGACTAAAAAGTAAAATGTCATTGTTTAAAAAGAATGTTTTTCGTTAAATGTATTATAATAATAGACAAAAAACGTAAATAGTTTGTTAAAAGAAGTTAAAGAAATAATTTTTTTTTTCCTTACATCGTACAAAATAAAAATTAAAAAAACAAAATCGACATCAATTTTTATCTGAGATGTCCAGCCCCACTGTAGTTGAGCTTAGAATCTAAACATCCACAGTGGACAAGTTGATATGTCCATAAATCTGCTCCGTATCCGACACAACACACTCTGGCTCCACTACTCCCTGAACATGTCGATGTTGTATAGGTGAATTTATAATCATTATTTTCATCAACTTTGTATTTGTCCACCCACTGACCAATGCTGATCTGTTTACTACATCCATGAGGATGTGACACTATAAAGTTCAACTTGTCGACATCTCGAGATTCTCTGTATTTGTGATACACTTTAACCCTGACATCATCATAATTTCTCCACAAATTGCTCAATTTTTCTCCCAGATTGTTGTCACGTGTCATACATTTTAACACGCACCAGTCCATTTCAACATTGACATACTCAGCACTGACCTGATCAACACTGACCACTGGACATTCTTCATTATCATAAAAAAGTCTCAAGGACGTGTGGCTTGCCTCAATGTCATCGAAAACCACATGGGTTGCTGTTGTGACATAGAATTCCCACCACACGTGACTGGCTTTGTCAGAATGGTGACATTTTTTACACCAACATTTTATATAGCCTTTACAATGTTCATAATCATCGCTGTTTCTATATCCGTCGGTGAACTTGCACACCCTACTTACCTTCCCACTACCTGTTCTCAAGATTGTTTTGTCTCTCATTAGGTAAAATGGATATGAAACTTTTGTGTTTGGCCAAAATTCTGGTCTGTATGAACTGGTCATTTTAACACCTACTCTAACTGTTAGGTCAGCTATAACTTTAATAAGTCTAAAAAGCTTCCTATCACGATGACCAACAGGTAGATGGTCTAAGGTGATTTTTTCAACAGGTATAAACTTTGAATGACCTGGATTCTTCTTACAATTCATTAGATGTTTGTGTAGATCAGCTTCTCCACCTTCTGACACCTGAGTTTCATGATCACCTGGAACAAATCATCTGATTATCAACAACACAAAACAGTTTAAACTGTTTCTATTTATAGCTGGCTAGAGATGTTTTCTTTCAAATAGATGTTTTCTTCCGAATAGATGTTTTCTTCCAAATAGATGTTTTCTTCCAAATAGATGTTTAATTTTAACTATGTAAAAAACATAACAAATCCATTTGTATATAGAAATCTCTTACTATTTATTTGATTAGCCATTTTTTCAGTTTCCCTTTCTAGATGCTTGAGAGTCAAATTTGCAGAAAGCACTAACTAATGGGAAAATTTTAATCTGACGAATGGAAAAAAAATAGTAAAAAAGTTTAGGAAAGCACAAGTCTTAATGAATTGTTTAGCAAACTACAATTTTTATTGTACGTAATTAAACCTGACACAATAAAAGATATAGCCAAGTTAATACATTACAGTAAGTTTACAGAAAAAATCTGAGTAAAAAGAGCATCCAATTAAATGGGTATTTTCTGTACTTGATGAGTTAGGAAATAGATATATCTGGATACAGGCCCGTAGCCAGATGAAGGCTGGGAAGGGCTGACCCCCCCCCCCCAGTGCATGATTTGAGTCTTTTGACAAATTTTTAATAATAACGGCTTTAAAACAAAAATCACTTTGTTCAATAAATCAATAATAATAAAAACTTAAAAGTTTATATTTTGGCAATCATTCAAGCTATTTTACTTACATATATAGCTTATCTAATTTTTGGGCATAAAAGATTGAATCTTATTGAAGTTCACTTCTAGGTATTTTGGGCAGCATTGGCATTTGGGGCTTCAACAGCCGTGTGTGAGAACAGTTTCTCAACCCTCACACGAATGCTCACCCCATATCGCAGATCAATGTTAAAAAGCGTCAAGCAATCTTGTCCTGCTTGCATTTGAAAAAGATTTAACAGACAATCTGAATTCTGAAGCATTTTTAGGTTAATTCAGTGCTAAACCACGACGTTTACAAATTTGTAACGTATAATAATATACGTTCACAACCAGTGCCGACGAGTTGGGGGTAAGGGGCTAATGCCCAGGGACCCGGCGAGTTTTAGGGTCCCGGACTGAGCTGGCCAATCAACTTTTTAAAATATTAATATCAGCACGGGGGCCCGTGTCACCCCTGCTCAAGGGCCCGAAATTTCTGTCGATGGGCCTATTCGCAACCTTATAACAGTTTTATACATTGATATCTTCTGAGGACAACTAGCAACTTAAAAAAATTAATAAAATAACATTGACTTCTGACTTCATTTTTATACATATGGAGGCCTATAATAAAATAATATAGTACAAACTCCATGATTTCTGCGAACGGAGAGGAGGGGTTTGGGGAGGGGATCTATACAATGATCAACTGCCATGCATAAATAAATTCAACTCTATGTCAGTTATCGGAAAAGAGAGAGAGAAAGAGAGAGAGAATTGGAATATATGGGAACTTTGAGAATATGAAGGAACTTATAAGAATATGTAGGAGATTATAGGAATATGTAGGAGCTTAATTGAATATGCAGGAACTTATGGGAATATTAGGAGCTTATGGGAATATGTAGGATCTTATGGGAATATGTAGGAGCTTATGGGAATATCTGGAAGCTTATGGGAATATCTGGGAGCTTATGGGAATATGTAGGAGCTTATGGGAATTTTTAGGAGCTTATGGGAATATGTAGGAGCTTATAGGAATAGGTGTGAGCTTTTGGGAATATGTACCATATGATTTACTATCACCATAATGTAACAAGCTATGTAAATCTACAATATTTTAATTTATAGATTCGAAATTATTATGTTCGTGTATTGTCATGTAGAATTGACATGTATGCCGAATCTGAGTCATCTCACTTAAGAAGAAAAGACTCGAAAATTGAGTTACATGATTTGAGCACAAATACACTGAAAGTGAAAGTAATTAAAATATTTTAATAGATATAAACTATTTACTCACTTTTAATATAGCGTGTACCTATAACTCATAATATATAGGTCTAATCGTATTTTTAGATTTAAATTAATTCCATTAAAACAATGATGATTCTGATTTCATTATTTTTAATATTAATTTTTTGTCTTTCAAAGCAGGTTTTATAAAACTGTTTTTCACTACCTTTTTTTTATTTGACACAATGGTCAAACAAGATCAATGAAATGTGGCACAACTAGGTAGGGTCGATTCAGGAGGTCAGCTCTGGGAGCAACTATTCTGCCAGCTAGTAATGACATCTTCACTTCTGTATAAATTATTAGTCACAGGGTATAGTCCACCCTGGCACTAATGGTTGCAGACGACAAGATAAACTTTATAGAGAGGTATATAAAACTGTAATTGTTATAAACAAAACGGAATAATGTTTTGTAGAATAAAATGTTCAAATAGTAAAAATAATCATGTCATAACTTACGTCATTTGATGTAATTATCTCTTTTCCCGTCAATGAATTAACTACTACAATTATGATGTCTATAATTTGAACATGGTCCAGTCAATATCAACGTTGACATATTCAACATGGACCTGATCAATACGAGCTTATCAATTCTGTCATGATCACTACTGTTGATCGATACTGACCTGATCAACATAATTTAACATAAATACTTTAGAAAAAAGATGTTTTTCCTTTAAAAGAACTTCTCATTTAGGAAAAATAGTAACGAAGCAATAGCATCATGTTCAATCTTTTAACATCCTAATTATTTTTACTTATTAAAACAAGAATATTTCTTCAACAAGATGAATAGCTGTGTTGAGAAAATGAATTTGAAAACATTTTATTGGTTGTCTCCCGTAGACATAAAAAACATTTTTCAGTCGTATGTCTTCACTGAAACAGTTTACTTCTATATAAACTTTAAAAAAAATGGTTTGTCATATGAAAACCTTTTATCCATAGTAACTACTACATAAAAACTTTTGGTAACGTGAACAATAATTATATTTTATAAATGTTCACTTTTTAGATGTCTTATATTTTATTTTACTCTTTTATCTTTTAGCGTATATAATGATAAAAAAAAACATTAACAACACACAGAGAACAACTTGACAACAGAAAAAAAACTGAAATAGCATCAATATAAAATATTAAGTTTAATCTATTCACATAAGAAATTGTATACATAAACATACATAAACAGCAATAAACAAAATATAAATGTTTATGTTGATATCAAAAAGAAAGTTGAATGACACACAACTCACCAGACAGGACCAGTCCCGCTGAAACTAAGTTAAGAGTTAAAAATTCCACTGTGGACATCTTGATGTCACCACCACAACACACACCACCACCAACACCACCGTACCCCACACAATGAACTATGGCTCCACTACATCCTGGACAGGTGTTTGTTGTATAAGTAAATTATTGAAATTACCACCCATGTAATATTTGTCCACCCAGTGACTAACACTGACCTGTTTACTACATGCATGGGGATGTGACACTATAAAGTTCAACTTGTCCACATCTCAAGATTCTTCGTATTTGTCCATGACTTTCTCCCAGACATCATAATAATATCTCCACAACATGTTCAGTTTATCTCCCAGATTTTTGTCACACATCTCAACCAACACAAGTCTTCATCAATGTTCATATCCCCAACACTGACCTGATGAACACTGACCACTGGACTGTCTTCTCTATCATAAAACAATCTCAAGGACGTGTTTCTGTCTTCAATATAATCAAACAACACATGTGTGGCTGTGGTCACATAAAACTCCCACCACATGTGGCTGGCTCTGTTTGAATGTTGACATTTTTTACACCAACATGTTGTGTACTTCTTCCAATGTTTACCTCCATATATATCTCTATAGCCATCTGCATACTTGTCCACTCACCATCCCACTTCCTGTTCTCCAGTTCGCTTTGTCTCTCTTATTGTAAAATGGATGTAAAACATTTGTCTCTGGCCAAAACTATGGTCTTTGAGGAGTGGTCATTTTAACATTAACTCCGAGTGTCAGCTCAGCTGTAGCTTTCACGTACTCATACATATCATTGCCACGGTGATCTTCAGGTAGATAGTTTAATGAGAATATATGGACAAGTATAGACCTTGTATGACCTGGATTCTTCTTACAGTTTGTTAGAGCTCTGAGGTAAACCTCTGGAGGATATTGATTACTTATATTTCCATACTGAGATTATTGATATGCCGTTGATAAGAAGCAGGCGATTAAGCACACAAATGAAATATAAAACGAGTATTTTTAGAAAAAGTTTTTCGTTCTCGTCTTTTTTCAGGGAGATAATCAGTTGTTGTTTTTATTTAATGTTTAGAATGTTATTCTAGAAAAAAAAATGATTTGTTGGTGGCTAATTAAGAAAAAAGAAAAAGGTCATAGAA
>JAGDYQ010000072.1:3289358-3313547 GCA_021962125.1 Bulinus truncatus | reverse complement strand
TGGTGTAAAGCGCTTGACTGTCGACCGGAGGGTCCATGGTTTGAATCTCAGTGAGAACGTTGGGACCTGTTCAGGTCCTGGTGAAAGTCCCCAAGTCCACCCAGCTTTACATGGGTACCTGATTTAAAGTTGGGGGAGTAAAAGGGGCTGGGCATTGTTCCAGCCACACAATCCCTTTTTATGCTGAGGTTACGTCCTTTGGGGCTTAAGGAAACTTTACTTTACTTGTAGAGAAAAAAATATCACTGCATATGCATCAGCATGAAATAAACAAACACACATTTTTTTTTCATAAATAAGTCTGGCTTTTTTGTTTTAATTTTTACATGCGAAAACATTTTAAATAATTAATTAATAATCATATTTAAAAAAAAAAATAAAAATAAAAATAAAACATTTTGGCTTTCTTTGTTTCATATTCAACATCTGAGCTTTCTCACCTAACAGAAACAGTGGACCTACATTCTGTTACATGATTTTCAAACAAACAGTTAACCCTGGTAAAAATTCCTGCTAGCTGTGTCTGCGGTGTCTGTTTATAGAGACATTCGGTCACGTTTACTTAGGGTTAATTTTTCAAGTGCAGATGTTTTACATCAAGATGTATGAATAGATTTGAATTGATGCCGATGCAAAAAAAAATATGAATGTATGAATTGTTGTATGAAAATATAAATATAAGTTTTTTTTAATGTTTATTGGTAGATGAATTAATATGAATCATTGATTGTTGCATAGAAAGACGAAGATATGTGTAACACATAAATATGATCGTATGTTCAGATAAACATAAAGACTGTTGTATTGATCGATGAAAAATAAAACATGTTGTATATGTAATTACTCTGCAATATTTTTTGTCTGTAAATGTATTTGTATTGACGTGTTGGTGTATTTGTATTAACGTATTATCGTGTGCGTGTATTTATATGAACGTTTTTGTGTGTGCGTGTATTTGTATTAACGTGTTTGAATGTCAGTGTATTTGTATTGACGTGTTTGTGTGTCAGTGTATTTGTATTGACGTGTTTGTGTGTGAGTGTTTGTGTATTGACCTGTTTGTGTGTGCGTGTATGTGTATTGACGTGTTTTTATGTGTGCGTGTATTTGTATTAACGTAGTTGAATGTCAGTGTATGTGTATTGACGTATTTGTGTGCGAGTGTATGTGTATTGACGTGTTTGTGTGTGAGTGTATGTGTATTGACGTGTTTGTGTGTGAGTGTATGAGTATTGGCGTGTTTGTTTGTCAGTGTATTTATATTGACGTGTTTGTGTCTCAATGTATGTGTATTGACGTGTTTGTGTCTCAGTGTATTTGTATTGACCTGTTTGTGTGTGAGTGTATTTGTATTGGCGTGTTTTTGTGTGCGTGTATGTGTATTGACGTGTTTGTGTGTGAGTTTATGTGTATTGACGTGTTTGTGTTTGAGTGTATGTGTATTGACGTGTTTGTGTGTGCGTGTATGTGTATTGACATGTTTGTGTCTCAGTGTATTTGTATTGACGTGTTTGTGTGTCAGTGTATTTGTATTGACGTGTTTGTGTCTCAGTGTATTTGTATTGACGTGTTTGTGTCTCAGTGTATTTGTATTGACGTGTTTGTGTGTGAGTGTATTTGTATTGACGTGTTTGTGTGCCAGTGTATTTGTAATGACGTGTTTGTGTCTCAGTGTATTTGTATTGACGTGTTTGTGTCTCAGTGTATTTGTATTGACGTGTTTGTGTGTGAGTGTATTTGTATTGACGTGTTTGTGTGCCAGTGTATTTGTTTTGACGTGTTTGTGTGTCAGTGTTTTTGTATTGGCGTGTTTATGTATTTGTATTCATGTGTTTGTGTGTAAGTGTATGTGTATTGACCTGTTTGTGTGTGCGTGTATGTGTATTGACGTGTTTGTGTGTGCGTGTATTTGTATTAACGTGTTTGTGTGTGAGTGTATTTGAATTGATGTGTTTGTGTGTGAGTGTATGTGTATTGACGTGTTTGTGTGTGAGTGTATGTGTATTGACGTGTTTGTGTCTCAGTGTATTTGTATTGACGTGTTTGTGTGTGAGTGTATTTTTATTGACTTGTTTGTGTGTCAGTGTATTTGTATTGACGTGTTTGCTTGACAGTGTATTTGTATTGACGTGTTTGTGTCTCAGTGTATGTGTATTGACGTGTTTGTGTGTCAGTGTATTTGTATTGGCGTGTTTGTGTGTGCGTGTATGTGTATTGACGTGTTTGTGTCTCAGTGTATTTGTATTGGCGTGTTTGTGTGTCAGTGTATTTGTATTGACGTGTTTGTGTCTCAGTGTATTTGGATTGACGTGTTTGTGTGTCAGTGTATTTGAATTGGCGTGTTTGTGTGTCAGTGTATTTGTATTGACGTGTTTGTGTCTGAGTGTATTTGTATTGGCGTGTTTGTGTCTCAGTGTATTTGTATTGACGTGTTTGTGTGTGAATGTATTTGTATTGACGTGTTTATGTGCCAGTGTATTTGTATTGACGTGTTTGTGTGTCAGTGTATTTGTATTGGCGTGTTTATGTATTTGTATTCATGTGTTTGTGTGTAAGAGTATTTGTATTGACGTTTTTGTGTGTTAGTGTACGTGTATTGACGTGTTTGTTTGTCAGTGTATTTATATTGACGTGTTTGTGTCTCAATGTATGTGTATTGACGTGTTTGTGTCTCAGTGTATTTGTATTGACCTGTTTGTGTGTCAGTGTATTTGTATTGGCGTGTTTTTGTGTGCGTGTATGTGTATTGACGTGTTTGTGTGTGAGTGTATGTGTATTGACGTGTTTGTGTTTGAGTGTATGTGTATTGACGTGTATGTGTGTGAGTGTATGTGTATTGACGTATTTGTGTGTGAGTGTATGTGTATTGACGTGTTTGTGTCTGAGTGTATGTGTATTGGCGTGTTTGTGTGTAAGTGAATGTGTATTAATGTGTTTGTGTGTGAGTGTATTTGTATTGGCGTGTTTGTGTGTGCGTGTGTCTGTGTTGGTGATGAAACATACCAAAGAGTTAGACGCCTTTTTACCTGATACCGCAGCGAATGGTGCCAGAAACAAAAGATTCCCATTGAATCCTTTTTAGAATAGTATCCTGCAATAATGCATTTTAAAAATATAGGATATCATCAGGACCCCAATTGTTATACAGTCGATTCCGCTTAATTGGGACACACGGGGACCGAGTCTTTCGTCCCAATTAAGCGGCTGTCCCAATTAAACATACACATTTACTATTGGCTTCTTGTTTTTGGTTTCTTTGAGATTTGTCCCAAATAAGCAGCTGTCCCAATAAAGCGGTGTCCCAATTAGGCGGAATCCACTGTATTCCTGACTGATTATGAATGTGTCCATTGTAGGGACACAGACTTAGCATTTTTTGGCCAGAAGGTGCCCACTGTTGGACTACATCATTGTTAATTAAACAACATACAAAAAGCAGCGAACACAATCCAATTCACTAATAGTCTTCTGATTAGCTAGAGTGTAATCCTATTGTGTGAATTGAGCTGTAGATCCAGTGGCTCGTAGATACCACAACTTCAAGCCTACTTTACTTACTAAAGAATATTTCAAGTACAGTCTTAGAAACTCTAACCCGACACTTACACATTTCATGATCTTATCTACATTAATTAACTTCTTTAATTAACTCTCTGTCTTAGCTCCGAGAATCAACCACACCACAATGTGATGAAGTATTGCTACCCGCAACACTCGAGTGCATTTCCCATGCAACAAGAGCTCCAAGCACTATAACTAGGACTCCGGGAATTAATTATTCCCACTAAACACATAGACACAAGTATTGTCCCCGATAACCAATCCAGCTATATACCCAATTAGAAATAAGCTATGATTAGGGGGTCGCAATACCGGTTCCATTTACTAAAATCGGTATTACGATATTGAAATGTTTAGAATACCGGTATTACGGCAATTTGGATATTTTGTCGAGATTAGCGACTAAAATTAATGATTTATCACTTATAGTTTGACAAAGTCATTGGTTACCTTGACACTATGATTGTTTACGTTAAAAAAACACAACTCGTTCACTCATCTTTCCAATCACAAGTGTCATGACAACTTAAATCACTCTTCTGTCAGCTTAAGCAGGTTGTTTATTACAGAGGGTTTAACATTTACATTAGTCATTTATCACCATGTTTTTAATTAAAATATTAGATGCCGGAGAAATAAATTCTCTTGAAATTCAAGTAACGGCAGTATCTTTCAAGACAGTGGAATGTGCAGTCTTTGAAAGACTCAGAAAATTTAAAGTTGTGCCTCCCCCTGTTATACTAAGTATTTTATCAGAGAGAAAGATTGTTCGTAGTCTCTAGAAATAATAAATAATATCTTTGGTACACATAATCTCAACTGTTTTTCATATTTAGATTGATCTTCTTTACGGGCTCACCATTTCTTTCTATCAACATTAAGAGATAATAGATCATTGGGCTTTATGAAAATCTCCAGATGTTTAAGGACATTGCCAGCTTCATCTTACAAACCCTATTAATTGCATCAAGACGTTTTTATTTGATTTCTTGGAACGTTTGATCATATATTTTTAAGGATGAAGCACCAAACAAACAAAAATATCTTTCAAAGTTTATTGAGAATAATGTGCGCCTTATCGGTATATTAAGACTAATCATTAAATCATTGTATTTGAACTAAATCACATAACAAATCAATCATATAATTCGATACATGAGATATAAGGCACTTGAGTATTAAACTAAATCACATAATAATTCAATCATATAATTCGATACATGAGATATAAGGCACATTTAATATGAAACTAAACAAAATGTGTTTGTTTATAAAATTAGAAAACCCAATGTAGACCTAGAGACCTATATTTACTCTAAAAAAATAATACTTTTTTTTGAAGAAATAAACATAATAAAATCGGATATTTAAAAGAAAACTTATTACACCAAAAATGTAGTTATTTTTTTTAACAGTTTGTTTTGTGTTGCCCTAAAACTGTCGAAACAGGTTTAACTTTCTATTGATTAAAGGTAATTTAAAAAAATCGATATTGACCTCTAACACTTTGGTGCTGCTTTAATATGAGTGTTAAGCTATTTCCAACGTATTTTTTGACTAAATAATCATTCAATGTATTCAATTAAACATTTATCTTTTATTGATGTAGTAATCATTATCGTTGAAATGTTTACAAAGCTTTTTTTTTTCGCAGTACCAGCCATACTTATTATTGCATATATTTTTTTTGTTTTCGGGCATATTTTTTGTTTTCGGGGCTAGGGCTAGGGTTAGGAATAGGGTTAGGATTAGGGATAGGGTTAGGGATAGGGTTAGTGCAGTGACTTATATGTTGTTATATAGCTCAGTGCAGCGACTCGGCAGCTATATTTAGATATATATAGCTGGACCCTAACCCTATCCCTAACTCTATCCCTAACCCTATCCCTAACCCTATTCCTAACCCTAGCCCTAACCCTATTCCTAACCCTAGCCCCGAAAAAAAATATGCAATAATAAGTATGGCTGGTACCCGAAAAAAAAATACGGGTTCGGTCGAACCGAACCGTAGCCACTGCGTTTTTTTTTTTACCATATTGTTTTTGTAAAGTAACTCTCAGTTGCTTTATGATGGTGGTGCGAAAAGGGTAGTTTGCCCTTGGATGCATTTAATATGCCTCAAGCCAAGGAAAGCATTTCATTGAGGCGGCTAGTCAGAGCATTCCCCAAGTGCCATAAATGCAACTTAAGCAACTGTATTGTCGTCCTTCTCATTTTACAAATGATGGGCTCATTGGTGTTACAAGATATTATTTCAATATTTTTTTTTTAAAAAGGAAATAATATTAAAAAAGATGTTTACTTGCTTTAAGAGATAAAAAAATATGTAGGCTATATTTGAAAAAAAAAACCGAAATGAAAGCAAAAAAAAAAATAGTTCAGTTTTACATCTTAAAAAGAAAAAAATGTATAAATCGTCAAATTCTTTGTTCACAAACAAATCACTAGGGAATACTATAACCGCTGTAATTAGGATTATATTCTAAGATTGCACTTTGGATAAGGAGGATATACCCCCAAAATACCTCCATACCTCACTACCTCCATACCCCACTACCTCCATACCCCACCACTTCTATACCCCACTACCTTCATACCCCACTACCTCCATACCCCACTACCTCCATACCCCACTACTTCTATACCCCACTACCTCCATACCCCACTACCTCCATACCCCACTACTTCCATACCTCACTACTTCTATACCCCACTACCTCCATACCCCACTACTTCCATACCCCACTACCTCCATACCCCACTACCTTCATACCCCACTACCTCCATACTCCACTACTTCTATACCCCACTACTTCCATACCCCACTACCTCCATACCTCACTACTTCCATACCCCACTACTTCTATACCCCACTACCTCCATACCCCACTACTTCTATACCCCACTACCTCCATACCCCACTACCTTCATACCCCACTAATTCCATACCCCACTACCTTCATACCCCACTACCTTCATACCCCACTAATTCCATACCCCACTACCTTCATACCCCACTACTTCTATACCTCACTACCTTCATACCCCACTACCTCCATACCCCACTACCTTCATACCCCACTAATTCCATACCCCACAACCTCCATACCCCACTACTTCTATACCCCACTACCTCCATACCCCACTACTTCTATACCCCACTACCTCCATACCCCACTACTTCTATACCCCACTACTAGGCAGAACCATACCCGCTGCAATTAAGTTTAGCTTCTAAGCTTCCACTGTGGACGAGTGGATGTACCCACAAACCACCTCCATACCCCACACAATGAACTCTGGCTCCACTACTTCCTGGACATGTACTTGTTGTATAGGTAAATCTATTAATATATTTATCCGTCTCGTATTTGTCCACCCAGTGACCAACACTGACCTGTTTAGAACATCCATGAGGATGTGACACTATAAAGTTCAACTTGTCCACATCCCGAGACTCTTCATATTTTTGAACAACTTTCCTCCAGGCATCAGACAGATAATGTTTAGACAACTTGTCCAGTTTATCTGCCAAATTTGTGTCACAGGTCACAGATTTCAACTCACACCAGTCATTCTCAATGTTTACACGAACAACTCTGACCTGATCGAGTTTGACCGCTGGACTGTCTTCTCTATCAAAAAATAATCTCAAGGACGTGTGGCTGGCCTCAATGTCATCAAACACCACATGTGCGGCAGTGTGCACATCAAACTCCCACCACACTTTGCTGGCTGTGTCTGAATGTTGACATTTTTTACACCAACATGTATCATAGTCTTTACAGTGTGCACCTCCATATTCATGAGTACACTCATGTACTAAAACCACTATTCCACTGCCTGTTCTGTGTTTACTTTCTCCTCTTATGTCGTAAAATGGGTATGGAATATTCGTCTTTGGCCAAAACTCTGGTCTGTGTGCACTGGTCATATTAACACTAACTCTAACTGTCAGGTCAGCTGCAGCTCTAATGAGTTCATACAAATCTTTGTCACGATGACCTTTAGGTAGATGGTCTAGGGTGAATGCATCAAAAGGTGTAAATTTTGTATGACCTGGATTCTTCGTACAGCTATCAAAGTGTTTGTGTAGATCA
The DNA here is from genome assembly GCA_021962125.1 of Bulinus truncatus. NCBI lineage: Eukaryota > Metazoa > Mollusca > Gastropoda > Planorbidae > Bulinus > Bulinus truncatus. The sequence goes on along the minus strand of JAGDYQ010000072.1, from coordinate 3,305,886 downwards.
ACTTCTCCACCTTCTGACACCTGGGTTTCATGTTTACCTTAAAGAATAAACCCATCATTAATTAAGTCTTAGAAATGATCAACAGAATATATTTAAACTAAGGCTAGTAGATGAAAAAATTTAAAATAAAGTTTACATTAATTAGATGACTAAAAGTATATCCTTCCAACAATGTATACATTGACAGATATTTTTATTTTACCATACAGTTGATATTCCATTATTTCAGTTGATCAGTTTCTCTACCTTCAGAGACCTGATTATTATGATAACCTGGAGAGATTTTAATCAATTTATAATGATTCAAAGAGCCTTATTCTTAGAATAAAAAAAATAAAAACATAAATTGTGCATAAAATAATTTTTTTTGTTGTTTTTATAACAATGTCAACATTAAAAGATATTTGCTTATAAATAAAATAATTCAATTGGCCCTTTGGTGACCATTGGGCAGCTGAATTGGTTGTGTTTGCTAGCATAACACCCAGGGCAAATGAATAGGTTGTATTTGTTTGCATAACACACAGGGCAGATGAATTGGTTGTGTTTGTTTGCATAACACCCAGGGCAGATGAATTGGTTGTGTTTGTTTGCATAACACACAAAGCAGATGAATTGGTTGTGTTTGTTTGCATAACACCCAGGGCAAATGAATAGGTTGTGTTTGTTTGCATAACACACAGGGCAGATGAATTGGTTGTGTTTGTTTGCATAACACACAGGGCAGATGAATTGGTTGTGTTTATTTGCATAACACCCAGGGCAGATGAATTGGTTGTGTTTGTTTGCATAACACCCAGGGCAAATGAATTGGTTGTGTAGCTAGCATAACGCCCAGATGCCTTTATTTTCCCACGTCCGGTACCCATTTAAAACTCAGTGGGCTTAGGTGACTATCCCTGAAGTCGTTTTGTGTAAATTTTTTGAAGACTTATAGTTTTAAAATTTTCTACTGTACCTTTGAGAGTGAAACTTTAAATTACTTTTTTTTTTTAAAATAAAAACATCTTATTTATTGTGTGAGATTTTTGTTTTACATAGAAGTTTAAAACTAAAATTTCATAGCAGATTTTGTATTTCTTTAGATTGTAACCATTCAGTAAAATAATTATTTTATTTTTGATCATGATTAGGCGCATAATGGCTTTCTCTTGATTTCTAACGCTGTATGAACCATCAACAGAAAACACGTTGTGTTCAAACAAACTATTTTTTTTTAATATAACAAAGTAACAAATTTTTTAGAGCATTTTCGAAAAAAAAATGCTCTATTGTCCCCGTTTTGTCTGTCTGTCCGTCCGTCCGTCATCACCCTAGATCTCAACAACCATAAGTCCTAGACCCATGATGTATATATCATTTTGTAGGTCTTGGCCTGCCAAGAAATTACTTTTTCCATTTCGCGATCTGACCTCTCAGGGCCGTAAAAGGGGCCTTACTACCGTTTTTTTACAATATAAGCTATATTAATAAATGAGCGCTATATCTCAGCAACTATAAGTCCTAGACCCATGATGTATATATCATTTTGTAGATCTTGGCTAGCCATGTGTACATCAAAAGTTCATTTTGCGATAGGACCTCTGAGGGCCGGGCTTCAGGGCTCCTAAGGGGATTATATATTATATATACACCTTGTACGTTCAATAGCCCGTTCATTTGGTGCGAAATACTGCAGCACGTAGTTTCACCAAGATTTATTAAGAAACTCATCAAATGAAATAGTAAGCTTGTGCTCTGAGTTTAATTGAAAGTATCAGAGCTATGCAACAATTGACGGAGTTTTCGGACGATTAAATGACTATAATTTCGAATGTTTTCAATTATGAGTCCTATTTCAGTGACCACAAACCACTTGTAGTTAGATTTAAGAGAAAATAATTTTTTTTCAAATATAAAGAAACGTCTTTATAATTTTTTTTTACAGATATATGCATTACACAATTGAATTTATAAACATTTCCAAAATTTACAAATATTTACTGAAAGATAGCATACTTACTGATACATAACATGAAAATGCGCTAACACGTCCTGTGTCCAGAATGGAACAGGCTTAATTGCTTGTTTTATTAAAGTTCTATAATCCGTTTCTCGGGACTACAAATAAACGCAAGGGAGATAATATAAGTCAGTCTGCTAAATTTTATTATTACAAAGAAAGTCATTCGCAGACTGGAGATTGTATCATTATTTAGTCGCAACTGTATTTTAAAACTAACATCAAAAACATTAAACAGCGATTGTTCTGCAATTTAAGAGAAAATGTGTACATTTTTTTTCCATTTAAGTTAGAATAATGAGCAATAATTGCGCAATAACGCAAATAAAACATTGAAGACGTAATAAACTGCCCAATGTGTCGGTGGGGGCAAGTCAAACCTGCCCTGAAGCCGTACCCGAAATAACGCTCCTGATTTCATTATAATGATAAGAAGAAAACAAATTGGTATTATTTAATAAAAAATAGAATGCTTACCTTTAAAATGTTTAAAAAAATTTTTCATTGAAACATTCCGTCTTGATTTGAATCTTACAAATGAATGTCTAACAGCTGCTGTGCTATAGATTGGGGAAATCCCCGATTTACAACATATTTTTTGTTCGGAAATTCTATAAATTACATTTTATTACTTATACTTAGAAATTCTATAAAATACATCCAAGTAGCCAGCTCTATCCAGTTAGTACTGGTACTGTTAGAAGTGTTGACCTTATATAGAAAGTGAAATGCGCAGTTGCGCACATATCGTATTGTATTCTGAACTAGTCAACATCTCAAGGTTATTACGTTGCAGTCCACACTGTCGAACAACAAAACAAAAAAAAATGGCGTTGTTTACATCAGTCCCTCCTACAACACGGTTTTCTGCTTTACGATTTTACTCAAGTTAGGTCCGTCTTATGCAGAGACGGATTTTGCAGGACCAGCGCAACGGGTGCACGCTAGGATCCTAGGCTTACAAAGGGGTTTCTCAAGATCTACACTGATTTATTTGAATGAAAACTTCTTCAGGCACCTCACCCAAAATATATGCGAAAAACTAAATAATCCTATTTTGAAGTTGTTTCATCAGTCCCAAACCAAGCCACTTCTTAAAGAAGCGTGAACACCAAGTTTGCTTTATACTACCATTACAGTATACTGAATCCCATAATCCTTTTGATGCTAAATACAACTGAACTCGCTCAAAAGCTCGATGCAATCGAAAGAAACTTTACATTGTGACATCGCCCTCGGCTCCACGCCTAAATATAGGCTGAAAATACTATGATAAATAAGTTAATTAATAATGTTTATAAAAAGATATGCATAGTATAACTACTGAGCAATGAAAGGCTAAGTAAAACAATCCCTTTTCAATATTTTTTTACCGTGTTACATTCAAATTTAATTATCTCAACAATTTTTATTGACACTTAACTGATTATATTCAAAAATCAAATCATTTCGGGATTTTTAAAAATAAAAACAGAATTGAACCGGTGTGAAGTCCCTGAAAGGATGAGAAGAAATCGCTAAGATCCTATAAACCACTAATGGGACGGTTTTTATGATGCCCTTCTTTCATCCACTCCATACCCGATAGTGCAACGGCCTCGGAGGTAGCACGGGTGGTTTAGAGCGGACTTAAGCCAGTTGGTCCTCACCGGAGATCGAACCAGGGACCCTCAGGTCGACAGTCGAGCGCTTCACCACAAAACCACCCTTTATTGCTTTATGAGGCATAACTTGAAGTGCAGTTAGGGCATCAGCACCTTCTGAGATTTTATCTGCTGCTCCCATTTGACGTTGCCACATAGAACTTGGTCCGTTCTTCCTGTGATAGTGAACCTTAGTGTCACGGTTGTCCCAGAGGCAAAGGAAAAAAGGAAATTTCGTGAAGCCTTGAAGCCCATAATGTATTAAACCATTTTAAGTCTACGAAGACCTCCCATTCAGAGTCGTCATACTTTAAGGCACTCAGCAACATCTTGACACTGGTGTAGTACTTTTATAGATGCACAGAGTGACCCATAGGGACAGACGGATAGTTCATTTTAAAGCAGCACGGCTTAGAGGCTTTGTGATGAACTATGATTAGCGGCCATTCTCTCGGGTTACATGTGATATCTGTAGCCTCGAATAGACGGGGCACATTGTTGCAGAGGCACAACCCATTTTGGTGAATGAAGAAGCTGGAAACTGGTGACGGTTTCTCTGATATGTGACTTGCACGCACTCATCCAACAAGTTCCATCGGACCTGTTAAGATATATTCCTTGCTGTCTGACTTGCTACTTTCTCCTGAAACTGGTTGATCCCTCTTCGGGGTGTGATATCAGGCAGCTGTAAATCAATAATATATCTACGATTCAATATTCTCTTACTCGGCAATAACATAAACCGAAATTGTGGCACCTTGAATTTTCTATCACACATAGTTGATTCTAATACACATTCATTTTTTTCCACACATGATAGATATCACTCTATATCGTCTACCAAAAAAAAATGATAGACTCTGGAGATTCTGTCACTTAGTAGCTTATATCACACACATTGTCATGGCCGGCCGTACAAATTTGTATGACCGAAAAAAGTTTCAAAATTTGGCACAGGTGCTTTGCTTCATATCTATAATAATCTCAAGGTGAATTTGTTTATTTTATAAACATCACTATCAATTAATTAGCTTTGTAATTCTACAATATTTGAATTCATGGACTGGAAATTATATAAATAGTGTATTGTCAAGTAGAACCTACATGTGTACCGATTTTAAGCCATCTCACTAAAATAGAAAAGGTCCCAAAGTGAGTTTTAAGATTTAAAGGCAAACCTAACCACAAAATCACAAAAAGTGAAACTAATAAAAATCCTTTAAAAGTTTAAGGTATAGACTGATTTTTTAATATAACATGTACTTTCATAATATATTTGTCTAATCTTAATTTTAAATTACTACCATCGAAACCATATGTATTTAGATTTCATTATTTAAGTTATTAATACTTGTTATTAGTTTTTTTCATAAGTGTTTCTTAAAACTATTTTTCTTCCATCTACTCCTGAATGACAAAATAGACTATTGTGATCAACGACGTGCGTTAGTATTGTAATTGTTATAAACAAAACAATCATTCAGGATAATGTTTCGTAAAGTAAAATTTGTTTAATGGTATGACTAACATTTTCAATGAACTATTATTTAGCTAATTTACCGATGTGATATGTTGTAACTATTACTATACCATTTTTTTTCCGTCAATAAATTTATTATTACAAGATTTGGATGAATATAAATATGCTGATTTTAAGGTGAAAATTATTTTTTTTTTCTAAAATAATTTCTTCTTTTTTAGGAAAAAATATTAACGAGGCCATGGCATTGTGCTCTAACATTTCAACAATTTTTATTAACTATTTAACGTAAGAATATATCTTCAATTAGAAGAATAACTGTGTTTAGAAAAAGTATTGAGATATTTTAATGGTTGTATCTCATTGAAATAAAAAATAAAAACATTGACGCCATATTTATAACAAAAACGAAAACCTATGTCAATATTCATTTTCAGTAGTAAAAAAAAACAAACAAATATTTAAGATGTGACAGTTAAAACAGTTTATTTTATTAAACACTCAAAAAAATTGGTTTATCGAATGTGTACCTTTTAACAATATGATTTGCTACATGAAAACTTTAGGTAACATGATCAATAATTATATTTTACAACTTAATTTTTAAGATGTAAGATATTTTAACTGAGTTTAACTTTGAGTGTAAATAATGGGGGAAAAAATTAACATGAATCAACACACATAAAAAACTTGACTAATAGAAATAACCGAAATGACATAATCAAAAAAATACCAAAATACATAAAAAATGTAATTATACAAGAAATTTAAAGGACAGGCAGTGACGTAACAACAGCCCCGTAGCCAAGGGAGCTGGGGGGGCCGCCCCCCCGCTAGGTGTGGAGTGCCCCCACCCGTTCAAAAAAAGAAGAATAAAAGGGAAAAAAAGAAAAAGTACAGGTGCCCCCTTGCTGGGTATTGGTGCCTCCCTGCTTACTTTGACCTGGCTACGGGTCTGCGTATCGAGCTTAATTCGCGCCTGGGGCAAAATACCTTTTTAGCGCCCCCATTCGAAAACCAAATATTTAGGCGCTCCTTTGTGAGTTACGCCCGAGGCATGATGCCCCCCCCCCCCCCGCGACGCAACTAAGGATAGATGAAAAATATTATAGAATGACTGTCACATTCTGTGACTTAAGGAATGAAATCCAGAACATTCTCCTATTGTATCACTCGAGAGGGGGGAGATATATATAGGATAGACAAGGGCTTTTGTATACTCAGGTGTCAGCACCGTGGCCAGTGCGTCTGGCATAAGATTAACCCCCTTTAATTCGCACCCCACCTGGGAAATGTCAACATGGGGAGATAACCTATGCCCTTGTTGCATTCAAGCGGAAATGGCGAGAGAGGAGTGTTCCTTTATCCCCCCCCCCTTTATCTTGAAGGTTGGAACCGTCCACGAGCGAGGGGCAGCAGATCACGCACGATGAGCGAGCTATACCCGGCTCGCTGCCCATTGGTCAGCGAAGTCGCTCTCGAGCGAGAGCGAATGTGCGTGGCGCACCTTCCGGTCGAGTTAGATTTTTGTCATTCAGTGTGGAGAGAGTGGCTGAGTGAAGTCGTGCTTTAATCGAGTGGGGTGGGGGAAATTGGCTATTAGCCTAAGTTCTTTTAGAGCTACCCCACTCCCGCTAACTATTCTGTCGTGGTGTATTATGTTTGTTATACGTATTGCTTTTGTAGTAGCTGGTCAAGCTACGGCCCTTCTTAGGGCCTGCTGATGTTTGTCTTTTTCAAGTAAATAAAGGTGTTGTAATGTAATTTACAAATGAGTTTCTTACTCAATTCTTGTTGTGTTGTGCGTCCTGTTTAACCACGTGGCTGTGACAAATATAAATGTTGGCCAGAACTCAGTAAGTGATCATACCAATTGACAACGACCGCAGGGACCCCGCAAGGGGACCTTGACAATGACATACAAATAAAATCAAACACTGCCTTATTATTTGTCTACAAACATCTTAACAGACACCACCAGCGCCGCTGTAATTAAGATTAGAATTTAAACTTCCGCTATGTACATGTTGATACAACCAAACTCCGTCCAAACCCACACAATAAATTATGGCTCCACTACTTCCAGGACATGTACATGTTGTATAGGTAAACTTATTATATCTAACACCCACCTTGTATTTGTCCACCCAGTGACCAACACTGACCTGTTTACTACATCCATGAGGATGTGACACTATAAAGTTCAACTTGTCCACATCTCGAGATTCTATGTATTTTATCCAGACTTTCCACCTGACAGTAAGATAATGTCTACATAACAAGTCCAGTTTATCTGCCAGTTTTTTGTCACATGTCACACATCTCAACTTACACCAGTCTCTATCAATGCTTACAAAAACAACACTGACCTCATCAACACTGACCACTGGACTGTCTTCTCTATCATAAAATAATCTCAAAGATGTGTGGCTGGCCTCAATGTCATCAAACACCACATGTGTTGCTGTGTTTGCATCAAATTCCCACCACACGTGGCTGGCTGTGTCTGAATTTCGACATTTCTTACACCAGCATGTAGTGTAGTTCTTCCAATGTTTACCTCTGCTTAGATCACTATCTCTATCTGTAAACATGTACACTCCACTCACCATCCCACTTCCTGTTCTCAAGTTTGTTTTGCCTCTCATGTCGTAAAATGGATAAGAAACTTTTGAGCTTGGCCAAAACTCTGGTCTGTGTGGACTGGTCATTTTAACATCAACTCTGACTGTTAGGTGAGCTGTAGCTTTGATCAGTTCATACAAATCATTGTCACGATGACCTTCAGGTAGATGGTCTAAGGTGATTTTTTCAACAGGTATAAACTTTGTATGACCTGGATTCTTCTTACAGCCAAGAAGATGTTTGTGTAGGTAAGCTTCACCTTCTGACACCTGAGTTTCATGATCACCTGGAAATGACAAAGATTATAATAAAGGATAAACAATTCAATATATATAAAGTTTACATTAATTATATGAATTTTGTTTTCCCTTCCAACAATATTCTGATAAAATTATTTATTTTAAACTTTTTTATTGTACCATAAATCTGATTTTCCATTCTCTCGGTAGACCAGTTCCTTGTTCTCTGATCATTAAAATCACCTGGTAATAAAGAAATCAATTTATAAAATATAATACACAATAATTCCATAATTTGACCTAAAAATGAAATGCAAATTCTCTGTTGTATTTTTATAAAGCTTATAGTAATTATAATATTTTTTTATTTCTTTTGTATTATTATATGGGTTTATATTTTCATGTTTATTTAAAAAATTGGAGTAGAAAAACAACTTTGCAAAACATTCATAGAAATTATACTTAACTCTGTCTCTTGATGTGTCTATGCGTTCCCCCAAACGACCATTTGGTTAAGGGTGAAAAAATATACACCAGATCACAAGACAAAAGCTATCTATGACACCTATATATAAACTTTCCTGTATGTAACAAAAGGATGCTAACCTTATAATAAGTGTAGAACGCTTGCTTGTCGATCGGATAGTGTCTACCTGAGTAACAATTAAATTAATAAATACGTAAAAAAAATACTTTATTTCAATAGTATTCCTCTTAGTGATGACAAAATTTTGGAGACATTTCACATCAAATGTAAATAATAATATCCCGTGTTGATATTGTTTTTTTTTCAAGTTATAAGTACAGTTTTCAGTCATGAATTAATCACAAAGATATCATCCAGATAAAATGGTTTGCGATATAGGTAAACATGTATTTTCTTTCTCAACTTACCTTTGTTGGTTTTTGTTTTATTGTTGCTCGTTTTTTTATGAGGTGGTCTGAAAATGAAAAGCAATCCATGCTATCAGGGAATTTTCAATGTTCTATTTTTAGGTGGTACCTTCCATTATATAAGTGGGAATACCGTTAACATAACGTGGCCAAAAACTCATTACAAGTAACTCTGTAGTTATTGCTACTAGAATGTTAGGCTTAAATGTATTTAAATATGTAGATCTGACAAGTGAAATCTAAATGCAGTGGCGTAACAAGCGTTTGTATCACTCTAGAAGGACACGACATATACATTTATGGCAGGGGTGGGCAAACTACGGTCCGCGAGCCGCATGCTGCCCTTCAGTATATTATGCGGCCGTATGCATGTACATATGGTAAGTGTGAATTCGAAATAAATGACAAATACATTGTTATTATATATATATATATATATATATATATATATATATATATATATATATATATATGTGTGTGTGTGTGGCCCGCCGATAACAATCAAGTTTTTAATATGGCCCTCCGTAGAAAATGTTTGCCCACCTCTGATTTATGGCATAAATTACTAAGGGACTGAAAAAGACAAAGTAATTGACACCTTCTTCGTCCCTCCTTAATTTCTCCGTCCCTTATAGACTTATATGCCAAAGCTTATAGTATACATTTATAAGTAACGATATTTCTAAATTTGTTTAAGGGGTTTCCCCACCCCATATGTAAGCAGTGGCTAATGACTAACAAGCGTGAGTGTCCTCTGCTCCTGCACAACCATTTCTTCCAAAATTTTAACGACTAAAACTTGAAAAACTTGGAGATTAAAAAAAAAAAAATCCGACTGTTCAAATTGCAAAAGTATCCATACAGATCATTGACCTGATGAAGTTCAGGTAGGTGGTTAAATGTGAATGTGTCAACTTTGTTTGAACTTTATTCTTTGTACAGCAAGTAAGATGTTTGTGTCGATCAGCTTCTCCACCTTGAGACAAAATCACCTGGCGTCAACAAAGACAAAGTAAAACAATCTTTAATCAAATCATGGCAATTGTTGTAATTCACTGCAAAATATATTTAGATATACCTATCAAATGAATCTTTCTTGAATAAAAATGGGGAATTCTAAACACAACAAGAATTTCTTATTAATGAATTAAGATTTTTAAATGATATTGAGTAGTGTGCGCAAATTCTGTTTAATAGTCGGGGGTTGTTTTTGTTAAGCTGCTGTACCCATAATGAGGATTATTTTCTTTGGGATGAATTATATAAAAAGCTTTTTTTGTATATAGACTGATTGTTTACGCGCTCAAATATATATTACCGAGTTGGTTGGGATAGGGGTGGGAATAAACCAAATGGTTGCAGAAAGGGTGGGGGGGGGTGGTCAAGCAGACGATTCAAGTTGCAACACCGCTAATTTTTTAACCTCACGTCTCTCTTTTTTTTAAATACGTCATGTTAAACATGATAAATTATAAAATTATAAAAAAAAGAACTGTTGGAAAGGGTTGTAGGGTTGGGAAAGGAGTGTTTAACTGTTTTGACTCTTGCAGAGGGTGAAAATTGGAACATCCCTACAACAGATGTTTATTTTTTATTTCTATATTTTGTATACAACTATTTATATATGTTGCTATTAAATGAATGTAGTTAATGATTTTCTTTTCGTGGAAAGATGATCAGAATTTAGATATTGATGATTCTGAATCTGATCAACTAGAAAAAAGGTAAGGAATTATTGTATCAATAAACGACCACATAGTCTTATCTCTAAAAAAAATAATTTTTAGGCAAACTTATGTGATAAATATAGGCCTATATATATATATATATATATATATATATATATATATATATATATATATATATATAGCTCATTTAGGGCTCTGGCCTGCCCTTCTACTCTTCTCCATTTTTCCCGATCCATGGTCTTCTCTCCACTCTCTCACTCCTATGGCTTTAATATCTTTCTCCACTTACTTTCTAACCATCTGCTTCTTGGTCTGCCTTTAGGCCTTTTCTCATTGGGTGTTGCCTTATATATTGCTTTTGGACCACTGTTGTTTTCCATTCTTTCTATGTGCCCTACCCACCCCAATCTCTTCATTTTGATTTCAGCTGTTATATTTGGTTCTTCTATATATATATATATATATATATATATATATATATATAATGGTTTATCTCATATAATAATATATTAATTATTGTTTAATTGGAAGTACTATATACATCATAATTTTCTATCCTGGCAAAAATATGTTATTTTTTTTACGATTCTATATAGCATACTTAAAACTAGCTTATAGTATGGTACAATCGTATTTCCATGAAATATTAGTTGTAGGTACAGAACCGTTAATAAGTTTCGGGGGGATCCAAATCAAAAGTACATATTGGGAATATGTGAGGGGGGAGGGGGAATATAAAAGTGATGTGCAAGTTTCCGCTTCAAACATCGGGCCCGTAATAATCTTTGAAAATCATGTCCCCCCCCCTCAGACCCCCACCCCAGCTGAAAAGTCCTTTAAGCCGAAGCTTCACCAAGGCAAGATGCGGATTCAAGAACGGGCATAGCCAGATTGTTTAATTCGCCCACAAATTGTATGTTAGTATAAATAAATTAAACTTTTATTATTATTATTTTTTTAATTGAAACAAAAAAAAAGAAAAAAACCCTGATACAAGCCACCATTTACATGGGAGTCCAAGGCAGCAGTATAGTTTACCTGTCCACCATTTACATGGGGGTACAAGGCAGCAGTATAGTTTACCTGTCCACCATTTACATGGGAGTCCAAGGCAGCAGTATAGTTTACCTGTCCACCATTTACATGGGAGTCCAAGGCAGCAGTATAGTTTACCTGTCCACCATTTACATGGGGGTACAAGGCAGCAGTATAGTTTACCTGTCCACCATTTACATTGGGGTACAAGGCAGCAGTATAGTTTACCTGTCCACCATTTACAATGGGGGTACAAGGCAGCAGTATAGTTTACCTGTCCACCATTTACATGGGGATACAAGGCAGCCTAGTTTTATGTTGGCTTGTTTACAAAATATTGGCCTAGTTTTATGTTGGCTTGTTTACAAAATATTGGCCTAGTTTTATGTTGGCTTGTTTACAAAATATTGGCCTAGTTGTATGTTGGCTTGTTTACAAAATATTGGCCTCTCGTTATGTGGCTGTTTACAATGCATTTGGCTAGCTTTATTCTGGCTTGTTTACAATATGTTTGCCTAGATTTATGTTACATCGGCCTAGCTTATATTGGCTTGTTTACAATACATTGGCCTAGCTTTATGTTGACTTGTTTTTCAATACATTTGTCTAGCTTTATGTTGGTTTGTTTACAATACATTTGTCTAGCTTTATGTTGGCTTGTTTATATATAATACATTGGCCTAGCTTTATGTTGGCTTGTTTACAATACATTGGCCTCACTTTACGTTGGCTTGTTGACAATACATTGGCCTAGCTTTATGTTGGCTTGTCGACAATACACTGGCCTAGCTTTATGATATTATGTGTCAGGAACTAAAATCAATATTTTCGCCCATGATTTATAAAAAATGTAAAAACAAAAAGTGTACGTGTAGATTTATTGAATTTTTAACCCGTTGGGCTTTATGGGCAACTTGAGTGTTGTAGGCCCTCAAAATAGTGCCCATTTTGTATCTCATTCTCCTCGGGCTTGCGATTTAAGTCTTGCTGTTCTCGCGCCTAAGAAAGGTGAGTGTTTTTCTATAAATAACACTGTTGTTACGGGTTCTTTTAGTAAATTCCTTAATTATTGCTAGGTTTCCAGAACACATTCACATAAACAGATAAGCCAATAGATGAGTCAACACTGATTAATGTAAAGTATAAAAATAACTGAACTTTATTTAAACTACTCGTGACTGCACGACTATCTCATACAAAACTCTAATATAACACTGACTAAAAGTAACTTAAAAGTTCTGGTCCCCGATCTGGTGGGTGGGGGTATAGGGGGGAGGGGCGTTACGGACATCAAAGCCTGACTCTGAGATTTTACCTGAGTCCAGTAGGGCTTTGATCTCGGGAGGAGAATCGAGGGCGGGGCGTTACGGACATCAAAGCCTGACTCTGAGATTTTACCTGAGTCCAGTAGGGCTTTGATCTCGGGAGGAGAATCGAGGGCGGGGCGTTACGGACATCAAAGCCTGACTCTGAGATTTTACCTGAGTCCAGTAGGGCTTTGATCTCGGGAGGAGAATCGAGGACGGGGCGTTACGGACATCAAAGCCTGACTCGGAGGTTTGACCAGAGTCCAGTGGTGCTTTGATTGCGGGAGAATAATAGGGGTAGGGCGTTTCGGACATCAAAGCCTGATTCGGAGGTTTTACCCGAGTCCAGTAGGGCTTTGATCTCGGGAGGAGATCGGGGGCGGGGCGTTACGGACATCAAAGCCTGACTCGGAGGTTTGACCAGAGTCCAGTGGTGCTCTGATCTCGGGAGGAGATCGGGGGCGGGGCGTTACGGACATCAAAGCCTGACTCGGAGGTTTGACCAGAGTCCAGTGGTGCTCTGATCTCGGGAGGAGATCGGGGGCGGGGCGTTACGGACATCAAAGCCTGACTCGGAGGTTTGACCAGAGTCCAGTGGTGCTCTGATTTCGGGAGAAGAATAGGGGGAGGGCGTTACGGACATCAAAGCCTGACTCGGAGGTTTGACCAGAGTCCAGTGGTGCTCTGATTTCGGGAGAAAAAAGAATAGGGAGGCGTTACGGACCATCAAAGCCTGACTCGGAGGTTTGACCAGAGTCCAGTGGTGCTCTGATTTCGGGAGAAGAATAGGGGGAGGGCGTTACGGACATCAAAGCCTGACTCGGAGGTTTGACCAGAGTCCAGTGGTGCTCTGATTTCGGGAGAAGAATAGGGGGAGGGCGTTACGGACATCAAAGCCTGACAATAGGGCTTTGATTTCGGTCACTTAAAACTGTGCTTAAGGGGTGGGGACGTAATATGGGGTACTGTGGTGGAGGGAGGGGGGGGTCCGAGCTCAACAACTGTGTTATAATTACTTTAAAGCAATATGTAGTGTACATCTTAAGACCGAGAGATGTAGAGCGGAGAGAACCAAGTCCTTGTCCGAGTTGGCCAAAGTCCCTTAACTCCACTCAGATTTAAATGAAAACCTACATACAGGATGGTGTAGTGAACGAGGCTTTCTTTTTTTTTTACTTTTAAGTCCATAGTTTCTACTGTTAGGTTATATGTTGATTACATTTAGGTTAAGCATGTTGAATTTAAATCTTATCATTTTTAGCAATTCACTTATAAACTACTACGCATATTTTATTTTAAGTAAGTTGTATCATGATTTAATAGAAAAAAAAATACATGACATAACAGAGCCAATAGCTCCAGTTCTTCATGTAACCCTGTAATGGGAATTTGCCACCAGACTAATAACAACAACTGTTGCCCTGGTTTTGAATGCATAAAAGGTGTACTTTATACCATGTGAGTAATAAATCTTTGAAATTAATAAATGGTGTTAATATATATATATATATATATGTATATATATATATATATATATATATATATATATATATATATATATATATGTATACTTACTAGCAGTGTATCCGGCGTTGCACTTGAAACATTCATAACACTGAATTAGGTAAAGATATGGGTGCTAATTTATGCCACCTACCTAATGTGCAGAAATGATTTATATTTCATAGGCACAATTTACGTTTTACCCGTCAACGCTTACCAACCAAACAAACCAACCAATCAATAAAATTAACCAAACCTAACCAAACCAAACAACAAACCAAACCAACCAAACCAGCTAACCCAGTCAACAAAACAAACCAAACAATCAAACCAATCAACCAAGCCAAACTCGTCACAAATTATGTTTTACCCGTCAACGATAACCAACCAAACCAAACCAACCAAACCAGCTAACCAAACTAACCAAACAAAACAACCGAACCAACTAATCAAGCCAACCAAACCAAACACCACATGGGTGCTAATTTATGCCACCTATCTATCATGCCACATACCTAATATGAAGAAATGACCTATATTTCATACGTCACAAATTACGTTTTACCCGTCAATGCTTATAACTTAGGATTACATGTATTCTTTTAAACAGTAATCAATTCTCTCATGTTAAAAATCAAAACGAAGCGTTCAGGAAAAAAATAAGCTTTAATAAAAATGCACTGAAAAGTAAAAAAATAAATACTTCCTTATGTCATTTCGCAGCACATAGGCAATGTTGGAGTTTATTCTTTTGTAAAAAAAAAAACAGTTATATCCTGACTGTTTTAGAGTCGGCAAACCAGACAATCTGTTTATAGATACAAACCAGACAATCTGTTTATAGATACAAACCAGACAATCTGTTTATAGACACAAACCAGACAATCTGTTTATAGACACAAACACTAAAAAATAAACAAATTTGGTATGTCCACAAACATCGCATTAATACATTTAACATAATCAGAAACGAGTGTTGTCTCAAAACTTATTCTTGCATTAAATTGGGCTTCACCAAGGCAACACTGGCTGGGTACAGAGAGTGTATATGTTATGGCCAATGTCAGATAATAATGTGAAACATTGGCCGATCAAAAAAAAAACTACAAATCTCAACAATATCTATTCAAATTTAATAAAATATGTCGGCCACGCCCAGTGACAAATCTGTGAGCAGTAAATTTATCTTGCTATTAACGCTCAATAAGTTCGTTATTGGTAATATCTCTTTCATCACACGATATTTTCCCCCTTGTCAGTTAACATATAATTCATTTGGTGTTTGTCTTTACAAGGGTAATGTTAAGGGTTATGTTAAGAGTTATTTTAAGGGTTATGTTTTTTAATTTGAAATTATGGTAGTAGTGGGAGTTTCTATCTAAGGAAAACATCAAATAGTGAAAAGCATTTACCCCATAATTCATTAAGTAGTATAAGTAAACAATATTGCTGAACATGGAAAACTTCATCAAAACAGCAAGTTTGAGCAAAATATAGTATTATATATATACAGGTGCCAACAGCGTCATTTGCCTAGTCTACGTTAAGGATGAACTTGTCTACAGCCACATCTGATATTCGACTCATTTATTCTCTGAAATTAAACAAGTAAAAAATAAAAAGCATAATCGAATATTACTGAAAAAAAAAATAATTCAAAAAGATTGAAAAGAGATTTTTAGAAAAAATACATTTAAATGTTAATTATATATATATATATTGGTAGATAGATAGATAGATAGATAGATAGATAGATAGATAGATAGATAGATAGATAGATAGATAGATAGATAGATAGATAGATAGATAGATAGATAGATAGATAGATAGATAGATAGATAGATAGATAGATAGATAGATAGATATAGAGAGGGGTAGAGAGAGAGAGATTAAGTACTTCCAAGAGAATTTCTTTGAAAAAATGACTGCATTCAATTTTGAAAACAGCTTCCCATACATCTTAGTTTAAATATTTCACTCATTTTTGTCTTCGTTCATGCAAGTGAAATAAATAAAAAAACGAAACACATTACAAAGGAAGAGTTCTTTAATATATTGTATGCATATTTTTTTATTAGCTGGCTTCTTGCTATTCAAGAGGTAGGAACATAG
>JAGDYQ010000072.1:3143674-3288858 GCA_021962125.1 Bulinus truncatus | reverse complement strand
AAAATAGAAGAAATAAAGAAAGCGACGTCTGACAAAGTACACTATACACCGACAGTATGTGGAATTATCTCTCATTTTCAAATTGTTTCACTGAAAATTACAATACAAAGTGTAAAGAAATGTATATCATGCCAGTAGTGTTAATTTCCTTTTAGAAGGAAATATCTACAAAATCTTCATCCAATGAATCACTTCAGGAACGGCTTTTGAAGGTTCCCCTTTTTAATACCACTATACCAGAGTGTGCAATCACTATAGAGCAGCGGTTCTCAAAGGTTTGCGGTTCACTACAAGCTAAGTAATCTGTTAGACTTTCACTACAAGCTAAGTAATCTGTTAGACTTTCACTACAAGCTAAGTAATCTGTTAGACGTTTACTACAAGCTGAGTAATCTGTTAGACTTTCACTACAAGCTAAGTAATCTGTTAGACTTTCCCTACAAGCTAAGTAATCTGTTAGACTTTCACAACAAGCTAAGTAATCTGTTAGACTTTCACTACAAGCTGAGTAATCTGTTAGACTTTCACTACAAGCTAAGTAATCTGTTAGACTTTCACTACAAGCTAAGTAATCTGTTAGACTTTCACAACTCACCTGTAATGAACGAAAGAAGGAATAAACGTATACTCTCCAGTAAATAACCTTAAAATCTTCTAATATCAGTTTGAGAGCCACTGGTATAGAGGCACCACGGAAGAATCAGTGGATGACTAGACCAGCTGGGAGATGAAGCCAGCAGCATGTATTTCATAACTGAGGCGCCACCTATTACCCTTTGTATGTCATATTAAGTGAACTTTAATATTAGCTCAGTGGTTATAATTTGTTTTAGATGGGACAATATTTCTGTGATAAATGTAATAATTTCTCAAAAGTTTTTTTGGACATTTCACACTTTGTGTACATTTCACACTTTGTGTATATTTCACACTTTGTGTGTACATTTATAATTTACAAATTTTATTATAGTACACTTTATTTAAAAAAGCAAATCATTATACTAGCACGTTAATTCAACATTTCTTGTTTAATATTCATTGTTCATCCTTTACAAAGTTCGTTGAGCATTGGCTGATATCTTCATCATCACTGAAGACACCATGACTGTAATAATTGCTGTAGTTGATCAAATTGATTGATTTTTCTATAATCCTAAACACCAATATCCGATCAAAAAATAATGTATAATCAATCTAAACTTTTCAAAAAATAAAATAATCACTTTCGAAAATTGAGAACTAATATGGTCTTGGGCAGGCATGTTACATGAAAACTATTATTTTTTTTATGAATAACCTCCACCATCAATGGAGTCTATATGTGAATTGTAAATGATCACAAAATAGTTTTTCTCGTAATAGACTAGTGTCAAAATACTAATTGGTATTGAGATATAACAAATATTTAATTACAACGGCATTAAGTCATTATGAGTGTTCAAGACCGTCTAGACACCATTGTATAAAAATTACATGGACCTCTATAATAAAAGCATAAAAAAATTCTTTAATTCTTCTAGTTACATGTGCAATATGAAAAGGGCACTCATTGGTGTGTATGGGCCCCATGAAGCTAAAGGGCATCGAAGCTACGTACCAGATGCAATGCCTCTCATCAAGTCTATGTATTGCACAATGTGATATCACTCTTAGCTTTACGATAGAATGTTCTTAGTGTATGTGTATTTTATATTCCATCGGTTCTAAGTTGTTCATTTAAGGGTTAAATGTTGTTTCTCTAAATACATGGGGGGATTCAGCCCTTATACTCTAGATCAGTGGAGGCGAACGTATGGCACGCGTGCCACAGTTGGTACGCAGAACCTCATCAGTCGGCACACAACCACACAATCACTTCCTTTAATTTGAATTGGACTGTTGGCTTTTTGCTATAAATAAGTGGGGTTTTTTCTTGAATTTTGGGCACGGGGCCCCAAAAAGGCTCGCCACCATTGCTCTAGACAGTGAAGAGTATGAAAGAAGGGCACTACACCAACCGTCCTATTTAGAAGGATGTTTTTTTTTTGAAGTGGAGCGCTGGATAGCCAAATCTGTATGTTGTAGCTCTTTCTACCGCACTACGCTGGGTGAGAGTTCAAGTCCCTTATTGTCAAGTCCCATACTTATGTCTCCCGTGGTGCCTCCAAGGCCATCGCACTTTGAGGATGAAAGATGGGCACAACAAAAGTCATTCCATTAGTGGTCTAGCAGATAAAGTTCATCCTTTCAGGGACATGACGAAAAAAAAAGTTTAGTAACTATTGTGTACAATACTTTGTACCAGGTCCGGCCTTGGGTAGTTTGGGCTTATTGCTCTCAATTGGCCCTGCGTCTGAATGTCATCCCCAGGCGTGAAAAGGACACACATCAAAGCATTCCAAATATGTTTGCGAAAACACATTTCACGTTTAGAAACAGTTCCCATTTGAAGCCCTCACATCCTATGACCGGCCCTGCTTGCACCAAGTCTATTGGACTCATGACCAAAGACTACCAACAACACAGACCGGGGTAGTACACAGGTCCATCATAAGCTCACTGACATCTCCACTTGCCAACATTCAATAGCGCTCGCTGTTCAAAGACTTCTTTTAAATATATATAAAGAGAATAAAATGGAACACTTCTTTCAGCTTAACATAACGAAGTAGCAACCCGCAACATATCGTTGTAAAAAAAAGACATTAATTCAATACACGTTCAACACAATCACAACTAGCTGCTGAATGTCAGTCACTATATGTCTCTGAAGCGTCTCCGCCTACTTATAAAATATTAAATATTGGCGGCCTTTTATTATTATTATAATTGAGCAGTCGCGCGCATATTCAATTTTTTTGTATGTTCGGCTGTGATTGTCTCGCACGCTTGGCTGATCAAGTGAAAAAATTCTTTATTTCTAAACATTTATCTGGTTTTTATACTTTATCCTTGCGAATTATGTTGTGTCTGAACATTAGAAGAGACGTGGAGCTCTTCAATTTTATTGTAGTATCAACTTTTGTTTTGTTACCTAATAAACACTTTTACTGTCTGGGATAGAAGGAATTCAGGTCCAAATGGAAATATGATAATTACCTTGCGCCGGTGTTGTTTATAAAAGGTAGGAACCGTTTTAATGTTCAAGCTATGATTCGATTATATAATATGTATGAAACAAAGTGGTCTAATAGCCAGTATAATTTCCTTTTTTTAATGAATCTTTTAGCCTAAATTGTAAGTGTTAATTGAAAATAATCTGTGCGAAATAGAAACATTTGTTGTTTCATTCAAATAACTTAACTACTCCGGCTTGCAACAAAATATCAAATATCTTTTATAAGGTATTGTAACAAAAATACGAAGGACTTAAATATTTGTTGCACATTTGAAAAGAGATGTGTAGATTCGGCTAAATTGTATATCTATATACAGTATATTTCATTAAAGAAAACAATTATAAAAACGGTAATCTATCAATAATAATTTATAAAATGTAAATACTGTTGGAAATCGCGACAAATAGGTCATCGTATTAAGTAAAATTTTGCAGTGAGAATAAACTTTATAATGAATGGTTAAAAAAAATTAAATACAGGTTAAGGTTTATTTAAAAAATAATGTCGATGATGAAAAAGAAGCTTTATGTTTTCATTGTATGTAGGCCTATGCACTTTTAAAACATATGCTTAATAATACCTTCATTCAAACTCAACGCACAGTATGATTGTAATCAATGTTTGTTTTTTTTTTCAAATCTATTATCTTAATATTTCAAATCTATAATCTAAATATTTCAATTCAATAATCTAAATAATTCTAATCAAATTTAAGGAATTAACATTTACTTTAGCCACTGCATACTCGTAGCAAATAATATCCAAACTGTAAAAATACTATTTTGTAACTCTTTATTAAAGCTCTTAACATTTGTGATTGTATTTTTTTTAAATGGCAGTGTTATGTATTAATTAGTAATTAATTGGTTTTAACTTCCTTTTAATATGTTAATAACAAAATTATAAATTTTAACACTTGGATTATCATAAGAAAATTATTTGTCTGTTCTTTTTTTTTTTTCATATGTAAAGATTATTAGTGTGACCACCTCATGTCAAAACATACATTCACATGTTTGATGGGAGTTTGTCTTCTTACATTCACATGTTTGATGGGAGTTTGTCTTCTTACATTCACATGTTTGATGGGAGTTTGTCTTCTTACATTCACATGTTTGATGGGAGTTTGTCTTCTTACATTCACATGTTTGATGGGAGTTTGTCTTCTTTTGTATTTTTATTATTAGTCAGTTATTTATTTTACTATAACACATGATTTTGCGTAGTTTTATATCTTATTTTTTGTAATTTAAAATAAATGTTTTATAATAGAAATTATTGGTAAATTTACATAGAAAAAGTAAACATTAGCGAAGTCCATAATATTAAAATTAAAAATGCTGTCGATATGTGAGAAAAAATCTATGAATTTTTCTGAGAAATCAAATTTATATAAGCCATCACAAAAATCAAGTTTATATAAGCCATCACAAATATCAAGTTTATATAAGCCATCATTAAAATCAAGTTTATATAAGCCATCACTAAAATCAAGTTTATATAAACCATCACATTGTGATATAATGAGAGTTGGGCTTTCAAGTCGCTTCAAAAAACAACGAAATACAGTGATTAAAATTGATGGATGGTCGGATTTATGTTTTTAGAGACGTTGGTCAGACTGATGACAGACAGAAGAATGGACGGATGGATGGGTGGACGGATGGACGGATGTTGAGAGTTAAAATTGTTGTATTGTAATGTGAAGTTTATCAGCACTCATGCAATGAATTCCTTTGTTTGCAAACATCTAGTTTCTGGTCTGATGTATCAAATATGTGTGTCCTCATGAACTTTGACCTGTCGGTATGGCTAGTAAAACTGTACTCATCGCTTGACTGAATGGACTGACAGAACTGTACCAGTTGGTAGAAAATAACTAGGTCACTTGTTTAACTGTGACATATTTTTATCCAGAAAATGTTTACCAGACAACGTTAACAAATATTTGTCGTTAATTTATTTATAAAACATTCTTAAATGGAGTAAAATAATTTACCTAACCCTCCATTTTGAATTTATTTCCTAGATTTATACTCACAGACTACTTTGAATTTATTTCCTAGATTTATACTCACAGACTACTTTGAATTTATTTCCTAGATTTATACTCACAGACTACTTTGAATTTATTTCCTAGATTTATACTTACAGACTACTTTGAATTTGTTTCCTAGATTTATACTTACAGACTACTTTGAATTTATTCCTAGATTTATACTTACGGACTACTTTGAATTTATTTCCTAGATTTATACTTACAGACTACTTTGAATTTATTTTCTAAAGTTATATAAATATTGACATGAGATATAATTATGTTGTTGTTTTTATAATTTAGTTAGTTGACGAACATTTTAAATCGTAAAGTCTTACTCTTGTTTTCTCCTAATATAAAAATATTATATCGCTTGTTATGTTAGCTTGTTATTTTAGCTTGTTATGTTAGCTTGTTATGTTGGCTTTCTTCTTAGTTGATATGTTTGTCATACTAGACCCGTTTAGAATAGCTGTAGAATTTGACAGAATCTGTTCCAATGTACATGGTAGGTGTATTATAAAGATATATCTATCTACCTGTAAAATGTACAGTCATTTAATCAGATTTAAGTTTATATCTATCCTGTATGTAATTATTTCCTATGTCTTACTGTTGGAATTACATAGCAGTATTTACAGATTGGCAAACTAGGCTGTTGCTATACCCCCCCACCCATTGTCAAAAAGTTCAATCCATGATACATTTCTATCAAATCTGGTGCTAAGACAGGTCATTTTGCTCAGGGTTCCCAGATACATCTATGGATCACTGCCTTGGGCCCCTCCCCAAAGACTTGAGAATGGTTCTTGAGATAATATTCAGATATACTTTTAGAGTTATATTACACCAAAAAGATGTCCCAGTGAAAAACGACTATTATATATTTCATTTGCACGGATAAAATGTATCAACATTCACTTAGACTAAATAAGTACTACGGTATACAACTTCTACTTATAATGTACATGGCCTGTCTCCAGTTTTTAATAGTAGATCAAAACGACGGACATGTCGCTCGTATTCTAACAAGTTATTTTATGTAGTGTTGAAACAAGTTCTTCGGGTAATGTATTTTTGACTTTCAACATTTCATTCAGAAATATCATCCAGGCAAATCTGTGTAGGTTGTATGAAAGAAGAAAAAAAGCAGTTGCTTCGCTGATCTTCATTTGAATCCGTCTTGATAGTGACTACATTGAACACTGATTTAAGAGATGAAATGTAAAAATGTTCAACATATTGAAAACACTTAAACTAAACCCGTAGGTTCTGTACTTTAAAAAAAAATCGTTTGTCATATAAGTAGGAAAGATAGCACGAATCGTCACTATTGGTTTAATCTTAGTTTACTAATAATACTGTATATATATATATATATATATATATATATATATATATATATATATATCTTCTTATACTTATAAGACGCATTTGTTGTCTGTCTGTCTGTCTGTCTGTCTGTTCCCTTATAACTCAAGATCCAGACAAACAAATAACGTGAAATTTGTTACACATACACATAATTACATGGGGAAGGTTATAGGACAGGTTTCGTTTCATATCGATGGGTAGTTTAATTGTAATTAATTTTTTTTATTTTAGTATTTTACTATATTACAGTAATCTCGACGGCGCCATAAATAAAATTCCTCTGTGACGTCATTTCCCTATGATCGAATAGAACTTGCGCGCTGGTGCTGTATTGTGCCTTTGTGATGCAAAGAATTGTTGATGTTTTTTCATGCTCCCTGATTTGTACAGTTTGAGGAAGATAAAGGAATGAAGAAGGATTTTAGAAGAAGTGTGAAACCATAATAATAAGTATATATATATATAGAGAGAGAGGGGGGGAGGGAGAGAGAGAAAAGGAGGGTAGGAGGGAGGGCGGGAGGGGGAGAGAGGAGGGAGGGGGGTGGACAGGGGGGAGAAAAGGAGGGGAGAGAGGGAGATGGGAGAGGGAGTAGGGGGAGAGGGAGAAGGGGGAGAGGGAGCAGGGGGAGAGGGAGAGAGAAAGGAAGGGAGGGAGAGAGGGGGTAGGGAGGGAGAGAGAGGGGAGGGAAGAAGAGAGGGAGAGGATGGGAGAAATGGGAGGAAGAGATAAAGAGAAAGAGGGGGCAGGGAGGGAGAGAGAGGGAAGGAGGAGGGAGGAGGATGGACGGGGGGAGAGAGGGAGATGGGAGAGGGACGGAGAGAGATTTGAGAGAGGGAGGGAGAAAGGGAGGGAGGGAAAGGGAGAGAGGGGGAGAGAGAGAGGAAGGGAGAGAGGGGGTAGGGAGAAAACAGAAGGTAAACAGAAAACCTTATTTTAAACCCGGGCAAAGCCGGGTACTTGCAACTAGTATATATATATATATATATACTTGAAGTCTAAAAGTCTAATGTTTAATGAAAGACTGAAAATTATACAGACAGTGTCAGACAGGCAAATTGATAGCTGACAGATATTTACAAAAAAATCAGGCAGACTGACAGAAATGCAAACGAACATAATGACACATAAACATTTAGACAGCAGCCTTAATTATAGTTTAATTCTGTTTGAACTGTATGATACAACGCATAATTCATTTTTAGGCTTTTAATAATATAATATCACTGATAACTATTAAACAAAAAAACAATTTTATATCTTCCATGATAATTGTTCCTAAATGATAAGATCTGAGAAATGAAATCGATATATCGCCTAAACAACGGTTACATGTTTCTATGATCAATTTAATCTTTTTTATTATTATATAGGCTGGTGCTACTAATAACACAACTAAAATTCATTTGCGTTTTATATAATGTCAGGTAATTGAAATAAAGAGAGAGCAGGGAAACAGTAAAGAGTTTAACCCTAAAACACTTAAGGGGCTCCTGCCCTTTATGTTCCGTCTGGTACAGTCATCTGCTATAAAATGACGTACGATCAGAGGGGGGCCCCATTGATGGTGATTGTTTAGGGCCAATGATCGTAAGGTGGCAGACCTGCATAGAATTATAGACTGTGGGACAAATACAAAAATACATACAAGTTTCATTAAAAACTAAACATATATAGAATAGAAAAAAAATGAAATTTGTTAAAGAAAATTATTAGAATTATCTGTAGAGATTAGAACTATCTGTAGAGATTAGAGCTGTCTGTAGAGATTAGAATTATATGTAGAGATTAGAACTATCTGTAGAGATTAGAACTATCTGTTGAGATTAGAACTATCTGTAGAGATGAGAACTATCTGTAGAGATGAGAACTATATGTAGATATTATGTGAAACACAAAAGTGTCCTTCCCTCATCGTTTCGTTTTTCTCTGCACCACTGAATCTGCGACTAAAGGCTAATGGAGTGAAGAGGCTTTCATTGAATACATTCTTTAACGTGTTCCCTGTATGCGGCAGATTATTCATGAACTACTACAACATGAGATACAGAGAGATGGCATGGATTCAGTTTTCTATCCATTCACCCAACTACCAAACAGCAGGTGTTACACTGCTCTTGTGTTGTTACAAGAAATGGCTGTCGTCAGTTTACTAAGTCTTCAAACTCAATAGAAGATTAGGAAATAATGACATGACATCTAGTTGTCTACAATTGTGTACTGACTTAATATAATATAAAGTATGTTTTCATTATTTATGTGAAGGACGTTAAGTGCCCTTTTTTCACTTTATTTTATAGCCTAGTTAAGTGCAGAGTGAAAATGCATGAAAATGAAAATATGAATTTGAAAAATTCTTTGGCTTTTTATTGGTGACAAGTGTCCTAAAAATAGAAACTACTGGAAATAAAAATTCCTAGGTTGAAATAAACTTAAATCGATTCAGTGGGATTTGGTAATAAAATGACCAGTTTACTAAATGCTTTTACATGTAATAAACATTTTTGTAATAAACTCAAAAAGTGGTTTTATATGAAAAGTTAGAATAGCCCGTTTTTACCAAACTTCGTGCAAGTGAAACTTAAGTAGATTCAAGAAAGAATTAGTAGTAAATCTTAAATAATTTATGGAGGGGGGGAGGAACTAGCTACAATGAAAGATTAGCCAATATTCAAACCTATTTTGGATTGGTAACTGGGACTAATTCACGAAAAATCTTCTTCAACTCAATGGGTGTGGTCACACATTTTTAAATAATGTTTTCACATACAAAATCTGGCCACTTAAAAACAAGTTAAAAAAAATCATAGTTCTATTAAATTACAGGGGTGGGTTTGAAATACGTGTCATCAAATAGATCTAGTCAATTTTACATAATAACAATTTTTTTTTTTTGCTAAATGGGCGAAAACGTATTCAATGAAATTTGGATCAGCACCAGGCCCGTAGCCAGGTCAAAGTAAGCAGGGGGGCACAAGTACCCAGCAAAGGGGCTGTTTTTCTCATTTTAGTTACTTTTTCTTTATTTTTTCCTCTTTTTCTTTTTTAAGCGGGGGTGGGGCACTCCACACCTAGCGGGGGGTGGGGCACGCCCCCCCCCTTGGCTACGGGGCTGAGCAGCACTATACAAAAGTCGCATGCAGCTCTAACCAGTTGGCTGCAAGTTGTTTTATAAAATCAGTTAATCCTTTATTTTTATTTTAATAATCTTGTTAGAGCTACTATAGCGCCACTCCTTTTAGTATTAAAAAAAAAATTAGAATGTCGTTGTCATAGAATTTATTAGTGACCATCCCTCGTTTAGACATGTGCGTACAGGTGAAAGAAAAAATTACAAATATGTTTGCTTATGTGTGTAGAGGACGATTTGAGGCTTTAGAGGCGAAAGTTCCAGACGGAACTCTGATCTCTTCAGGGGAATACACGATATATATTTGATACGTACTGACGCTAAATGATATATGGTATATACACTTAGAATTTCTCGACCCTATAAATTTGGAGCTGTCAGGGATATGTCGTAGAATATAATGACTTTGTAATTCCATCAAAGCAAACATATAAAACTGGGGAAAAAAACACATCATGGTGTAGTTTCAAATGTGTATGATCTTTTATTAGATATGGATATTTGGAAGAGTTGATGGTTGTATGTTGATTGATAATATCCCTATAGTCAACAATCTATTTGCAACAAAAAACAACTGAAATATTTGCCGAAATAATTGCCGTGATGGAATTTATCAGATTCAAGCGTAAAACTCTTGAAATATGGGTGGATTAGACTCCTATTATTCTTTTTTTTTCTTAAGTAAAAGTGTCATTGACTTAAATGGGTTTATTACAAACTGCCCGAAGATTTCTGATGGAAATGTTGAAATTTAAGATGAGACACGTTAAGAGTTTATCTTTCTGCTAGAGCAGACGACAAGATTCTATGTTTGACTCATTTGGTGGCGGTCATGTTACAACAGTCTTATCTTGAGAAAATTATGTGAGTAGAGCTGTGTTCTTTATGAGAATAAGTCTTTAGTTTCATCTGGAAGTGCAACTCCAGTCAAACGGTGAGTCTTGAGTTCGTTCTTTGTACATATTCTGTGTAGTATTCTTTATATGAACTCTTGTGTGAAGAAAGATTTCTTTAATTTTTTTGTTTATGCTAAAACTGTGATGACACGCTGTAGTATATAAATGGTGTAGAATTGATTTGTAACAAAATGTATGTATTCTATAAACGTGATGTATTATTATGATGAACTAACTGTAAGAGATAAACATTTTTAGGCATCAATTAGTTGTAATCATCCTGTAGTATTAATTCTTATGAGCAAACCGCAAGACATTTACTTGTGTATTATTACTGCTAGATCGGCTGTGCATTTACTGTCTAGGTAGTATCAATGAATTAATAATGATCACTCGTGATTTTTATAAATGTACTTAAATTGACGTTGTAAAAGTTAAAGTTCATCATAGTGTAGCAAAACACTGTACATATTCAAAATGCGTGAATACCAGTTGTTTTATTTAGATTGACCTGTTTGAGAATTAGGTAATTTATATAGGTGGTAACTTCCACTCTAAGAATAAATATTTAAAAGGTACGTCCTATAACTGTGTTGTCTAACTCATAAGACCTGGTACGTTTGACAAAATTAACGAACTAATGGTCCGAACCGAACTCTCGCTTTTTAACGCTTGACAGAATCGTTACAGCTCAAGCTGTTGTCGTGTGTCCCCAGTTACGGATGACTTGAAGGGGCATCGACCAATAGTGAGGTGCCTGGACTAAAATTATTCTTAATAGTGAAATGCCTTATAATGTATTTATACTTTTTTCAACAATAACGCCAAAAGTACTTTGCTTTGTTTGGCTTGTTTTACGATGAGTTTAGCTAACTATCTGCTAGTTTAGCTATATAACTGCTAGTTTAGCTATATATCTGTTAGTTTAGCTATATATCTACTAGTTTATGTAACTATCTGCTAGTTTAGCTAACCATCTGCTACTTTAGCTATATAACTGCTAGTTTAGCTATATAACTGCTAGTTTAGCTATATAACTGCTTGTTTAGCTACATATCTGTGAGTCTAGTCTAGCAATCTTTCTTTCTTTTAAGCGAGTATACACTGGTTTAGCTAATTTAGATGTGTCTATTAGTTTAACGATCTAGTTTTAATTTTACCTGTCTACTTTCCCCATATTGAGACCATGTTTCCTGTATACAAATTGATGTTGAAGATCGTTTCGTCTTCCCACTTGCCCCAGCGGCCATGTATAACAGATCATCTCAATCGCTGTTTAGCATATACCTTTACAATTGAATCTTAACTTATTATTAAAAAGAAATCAATGTCTTGATTTTACCCCCACTGGCTGAATATAATATCAGATAACACAGGAAGACATTTCCCCAGAATAATTCATTTCATCACTATGTGGTGGAGGCTTAATTAACAGCTAGGCCTACTTGTTTTTAAAAGTTTATTTACACGATTAGTGTGTGTAGTCAATTTAAGCACACACAAAAATGTGCAAACAATTAAACATCAAATCATCACATAACCTGAATAACGGTATGTAGAATTCTTATAGAATGTCAAATTTTTATTGTTCATGATGATTTAGTTGTATCTGTTACGTTTCTGAACTATTTGCATATTTTCTCAAGTGATAAGAAGACAAAAACAAACGTCTTGGTCTGTCATAATTCACGGTGAAGACATAAACTTCTTGGACTGTTATATTTCAAAAGGATGGCAAACATATCTTGTGCAATCATTAAAAAACTTCAGTTTATTGATTTATATAAATTATACTGTTCTTATAGAATAATAGCAACAATACAGACAAACATGGATAGGTTTCCTTTTTTCCTTACATTTATTATTTATTTTTTTCTTTTAACACAGTAAAGTATTGAAAAATTATGTATTAGATATTTACTCCATATCAAGTATGCAAATAGGATATATTTTTAAAGATCACCAAATGTGATTCGCTTATTGTTTTATGTTTCTTGCTTAGTATCTGAGCTACTAGCCATTCACCTCCTGCCACATTCATTCTCTACGCCAGTGCTTCTCAAAGTGATGGGCCGCGGCCCCCTAGGGGGCCATGGACTGTCCGGACGGGGGGGCCGTGAAATTTCAAAAAATGTGACACATAAAATATAATTAACCTCTTGTATTGTATATAAATAGTATTAATATATGTTTAAAATAAAATCTAGTTTATTTTATATGTTGCATCCTTTCACTCTTTCATTGTTAACATTAGAAAAAGCATGTATTAACTAGTAAAAGTTTGCATATAGAAGTTTAAAATTATAAATTTAAGCAATCTAAACCAAAAAAAAAAAAATTAGGGGGGCCGCGACATATTGATTGGCGATCCAAGGGGGCCGTGACTTCAAAAAGTTTGAGAAACACTAATCTACGCCCATGACAAGATTTTGTTTAGTCTGCTGTCTCAGGTAAACGTTTTTACGTGAAATGACTCGATTTCTATTGGCACGTTTAAAGTAGTTGATGTATTAGTACTCTTTTACTTAGAATATTTACAATCAATTTACACAAGGACAATCACAATGCTAGTCGTGCAATGTGTCTAATGGATGCCTATAGTTAAATACTTCTGGGCAGAAATATAAATGGTAGATTTTCGTATGTCCCTATGCCGAGACTTTCAAAGATGTTTGGTGTTAACCAGACTAAATTCCCTGTCTGGGCCACTTTATCAGCATAGTTTAGCATTAGGGCCCGGGGTGCGGCCCTCGTTTACGTAACCCTAAGAACGTCAGTGTATTTTATGTGTCTTCCTTAGATATTGGGGGGGGGGGGGGGCTAAGCTATCGTATAATCTGCATATCCATAAGAATGTTCCTAGCTGGCAAGTTGTATATTGTCATTACTTCAGTGGATGTGCACAGTGGCGTCACTATGGTTGGTGTCACCCCCCTCCCCCCACCTCCAGACTTCCACCATGAGCAATGGTACATATTTCAAATTTTCCTGCAGAAGATCTGAGAAAATTTACTTTAAAATACTTTAACGATAAAACGATAGTATTACTGACTGTATTTCAGAAAGATGCATATTACTTTCATTAAACTGAGTAAACTACGTCTCCAATTTCATAAAAACACGTGACTACATGCGTCCATTTTTTAGAACGTTTCCGAGCAGCTTTAACCTTTATTTATTCACCTAATCTCCACTTTGCATGCTGGCACCCTTTGCTTCTATTATGCATGGTGGCACTCTATGCTACTGCTCTAAATGGTGACATCCTGTTCTACTGCTCTGCATGGTGGCACCCTAGGCTAAAACCGACTATAACGAAGTTTGTTTTTTTTTGCTATGAAATTTAGAACTGTTCATTTTATTGTCACCCCTAAAATGGTGTCACTCGGTGCGACCCACACCCCCTAGTGACGCCACTGGATGTACATATGATGTCAGTTCTTGGAAGTTGAAACAGAAAAATGACATACAATATCTCGTTGTTAATAGACTGGTGAGATTCTGTATACCTGAGTATTAACGTTGATAACAGACTGGTGAGATTCTGTATACCTAAGTATAAACGTTGATAATAGACTGGTGAGATTCTGTACACCTGAGTATACACGTTGATAATAGACTGGTGAGATTCTGTACACCTGAGTATAAACGTTGATAATAGACTGGTGAGATTCTGTATACCTGAGTATAAACGTTGATAATAGACTGGTGAGATTCTGTATACCTGAGTATAAACGTTGATAGCAGACTGGTGAGATTCTGTATACCTGAGTATAAACGTTGATAATAGACTGGTGAGATTCTGTATACCGGAGTATAAACGTTGATAATAGACTGCTGAGCTTCTGTATACCTGAGTATAAACTATAACACAGATTGAACCCAATGCCCCCTTTTTACCTGCAGAGATCTAACTGATAACATCATTTCATGAAGTGCTGACTTTAAAAAATAAAGGTTTAGATTGACTTGGTTAAGCCGGAGATTTAGGATTTAGATAAGTTACAACTCAGAATATGCGGGCCAGTGTATATTTAAAACAAGTTCAATTTAAAACGGAAAAAATTAAGTCTTACGCTCTGGATGTTTAAAAAAATTAGTTATCACTTAGTGAAGTTACAAAAATAACTATTTATTTTTTACGTGTTATGTTTGTTAGTTACTGGGGGTTTTGTTTTTTTTTTTTTTTTGGTTTATGTTTGTGCATTGGTGTGTTGAGGTTTGTTGGTTACTGGTTATTTTGGTTAATGTTTGTACATTGGTGTATTATGTTTGTTACTGGTTATTTTGGTTTATGTTTGTGCATTGGTGTATTGAGGTTTGTTGGTTACTGGTTATTTTGGTTAATGTTTGTGCATTGGTGTGTTGAGGTTTGTTGGTTACTGGTTATTTTGGTTAATGTTTGTGCATTGGTGTGATGAGGTTTGTTGGTTACTGGCTTTTTTGGTTTATATTTGTGCATTAGTGTGTTGAGGCTTGTTGATTACTGGTTATTTTGGTTTATGTTTGTGCATTGGTGTGTTGAGGTTTGTTGGTTACTGGTTATTTTGGTTAATGTTTGTGCATTGGTGTGTTGAGGTTTGTTGGTTACTGGTTATTTTGGTTAATGTTTGTGTTATGGTGTGTTGGTACAGTGTTGGTGTGTTGGTACATTGTTGGTATTTTGTTACAGTGTTGGTGTGTGTTTTTTGTTGGCTTGTTGAATAAAACTTGTCTCATCATCAAACAGCTAAACATTTTTCTTCACCACCAATCATCTACATGTCATATCTCATGCTCTCGGCAAATATTTTGTTCTAAAACATTCCCTTTTAGAATCTGCGCTTCAATTAACACGCTGTGAAATGTATGTGTTGGGTATCACACATGAATAATAATATATTCATCTTGGTGCAATGTGGGTTAGCTTCTTTTTTTCATTTAAAGAAACTTCTAAAGCGAAGGTGTGTTTTTTCTTCTGTTATAAACATAGTTTAGTTAGTATATTACAGAATAAATATAGGCCTTTGGTTGGAAGTAACTATCACTGAAACTTGAGTATTGTTATTTAATATGTGTGTCTGTGAATACATTATTCACTTGATAGTAACATGTATGTGTAAGCCTAAAGGGTTTTACTCTATATAGTAATCTAGGTGTTATTTCCCGGATATCTAGTAAGCCTACAAGTAAACCAATGTAAGTGTTGTATTATAAATGCAAGCGGAAATATGAATTATGAAGTGTGTTCTGGGATATGTCTAAGTCGTCTGAAAGCATGGGCCTTCCACTGCATTTGCCCGGTGGGGGTCTTAAAAGTACGGGATATAATGCTGATTCATATATCACTGGCGTATCTAGGGATTTGGGGGCCTCGGGGCTTGACCTCTTTGGGGGCCCCTGCATTTTGACCTTCGACATCATGACATGAGATAATGTAATAAGTATTTCATGTAGAAAAATTTTGAACACTCCTTTGGGGGGGGGGGGGGCCACCCGTAAGCTGTGGCCCGAGGAACTTTCGAATTTTGGTCCCCCTTCCCCTCACCTAGTTACGGCACTGTCATATATGATTCGTTGTTTACTTTATCTGTGGGAGGGGGGTGGGGGGAAAATAGCTGTTTAGACTTTTTTTTTTGCTTCTGTAACTAAATACATAAACTTCTAAATTCGTGCACATAAACATCTAAATTTGTATTCAAGATATCAAGTGATGTAGGTATATAAGGTAGATGTCAGTGATGGAATTGTAAGAAAGTATGGTGCTCTTTTTTTGCATTTTTCAATTGACAATACTGTTGAAATTAATATTTTAACCGTTTAGGAGTTAACATTTTTTTAATATGTCATTTTTTTTACTAAAGGGCATCAAGACATATTGATGTACAACCTAATCACTGTTTTAATTGTTTACTTTGTTTACGTCTATCTAGTTTATAGTTTGACCTTTATGAATATTTCTATACACAAAACATAAAATTTACAGAATAAGTAGTTTATAATCATTGATACATATCTATGCTTACAATTATTCCCCTAGTCTGTAGTAATTTATTCTATTAGCATTTTGTATCATCTTTTCTACTAAAGTTTAACAGTTAGCAATGTGTATTAATTTAATCATTGCTGTTTTATTTGTATTAAACGTTTGTGCCAGTTATACACAAATCCGATCATTAGACTAAATATGCACCGTCTTGGGTCCCCACTGTTGAAAGCCCCCGCTTCTGTCGTAGGGCCCTAATTTTCAAAGCATCCCATTTTAGTGCTAAGGTCCATCACATCTGGTGCAATAAAGCCCCAGCAGGTTCTTATGCCGAGGGCCCCCAGAATATCCCAAAGTCTCTTCCTAAGGCCACCACAATACCTAACAACGACTATCGCTACACAGTATGTTGAAACATATAACCTTGTTTTATTTCGCATAAAAGTGAAGAAAGTTGTCATTGAAACTAAAACTGTATTCATCTGTGATAACTCCCATGCTCGTCTTGTGTTTGTAGAAAAATGTATGTGGTGAAATAGTGGTGATTCAAACTGTGATAACGGAATATCTGGACAAGCTCTGCCTGGTGACTACAATGACCTATCACCTTTTCACTTCTGATGTGACTAGCGACTAAACAGAGTCAACAGAACGACAAGTAATCTGGCTATGATTGTCCAAACGCAATTCTTGTTCGCTATCACACCAAGAACTGTGTATGGACATCAGTGCTTGACACTTGACCTTCAGTCCCATAGATAAACAACTTGTGATGGTAACAAAACTGGACAGTCGACCTCCAGTCCGATAGAGCAACATCTTGTGATGGTTATTGAACTAGACACTTAATCTTCAGCCCCATAGATCAACAGCTTTTGATGGCTACCAAACTGGATACTTGACCTCTAGTACCATAGATCAACAGCTTTTGAGGGCTGCAGAACTGGACTCTTGACCTCTAGCCCCATAGATCTACACCTTGTGATGTTTACAGTCAGTTGTTTGTTTTTCTCTGGCGCTTACTACGTAATGATGTTCCAAATATTGTTTTCAAACAAATTTCAAAGTTTTTTTCAATATAAAAGAATGTAATTGGGTTGGGGGATGGGGAAACTGAACTAAATTTAGAATAACTTGACCTACAAGAAAGTGGACATTGAAACATTATCTGTTGTTTGTCTAATTATTCTAGCAACCCAAATATACTATTCAATGGTGATATATCTTTTTTCTTTACCATTTATTTTTTTTTAATTCTTGAACATAATTAGCCGCTATAATTTACTGCAAGCTGTTAAGTTTTAGATCTTCAAACATTCTGCAATATTTGTTTGTATTTGTTTTTTAAATTACGAGTTGTGTGCGGCCCTCTTGGCAATACATTTTAAGCCCATGCGGCCCTCGGGTCACGCTGATTTAGAAATGCCGACACTACACCCGTGTTTGAAGTTTCACCCTCCGACTATCAACTCCCGTCAACCTGGCCCAGACATCACTGTCCCACTTTTCTGCTGAGTGTGTGACGTGTTCCGACATGGCTCAGTCCGTTTAAAACTGCAGGGAATCGATTTCGGGGACCCACCAGGTGGTCTGGTGAAAATGTGCATATCTGCAACACACACACACACACACACACACACGCACATATAGTTCAAGAGCTGGCCGCCTCCAACGAACTAACAACAGGAAATGTCGCCATCAGGCAGTGCATGAACAATGATGTCATAATCTGTCATTTCTTTCATTTATGATTTATTCCATAGAGAGTTCACTTAAAGACAAAATTCATAGTTGTTGGTATATTATGTCTATGTATACAAACCATTAACAGCCAGCTTACGTGAATCTAAATGTTCATTTTTTTCCCTCATCATTGGCGGCTCTTGGGGTTAGAGACTAGAGCGACAGCCCAAAGCCCTCACCCCTCCCCCCCCCCACGGCCGTACATGAGCTGCCCGGTTTCTAAATGAGCAAGTGTCCCATAGATAAGTGGTGTGATGACAGCTAAATAGACAACAATCGTTTTGACAACTGTGATCATTTCTGAGGAAAGAGGTAAACTGCACAGTCATTAGCAGGTAAACGAATATTGTGCCAACTATAAAACTATCATCCACATAAGGCAGCAGTGAAAAATTTCATGCTTTACAAAAGAAAATGAACAAAAAATCGGCAAAACTCTTGTTAGTTAATAATGCCAACATAAAACTTACCTCCTGCATTAAATGTAAAGATATTTCTCATTCGTTACAATAAAGCATAGCACAGCATACTCATAGCATTTAAGTCATCTTTTCGTGTTGTTTTTTTTAAACCATTTCTGATTTCAAAACTATTGCCCTTGAAATAATTAGCTCTATCTGTAAGTAATATATCTACTGTTTTTTTTTTCTTATGGAATAAAATATTTGTGTGTGTGCCTATAGCTGTAAACTTACTACACCGATAACAAAATAAGTGACAGCTATCAGTGACCATGTAACGTTTAACTGCTTTGTTCTGTAATTAGCTGTCACACTTTCCCATTAAAGTTGGATTGGACGGCGTAGAGTGCACAGTGCATGGGAGGGGGGGAGTATTTGAAAGTCGATACTGTTTATAATGGACTCGGTCTGTCCAGGCGGGAAAATTACTTCACTCAACAGCTCCATTGTGGAGTCCTGGTAAAACGACCGTTAGATATCTGTGTTCTCCGACATCTGTTAGCAGATAAAGGGAGGGTGAAAGAGAGAGTGTGATATGTTCTGTGATGAAATAAAGACAAATGAGTTACTCTAATTTTTAAGTCATTTTATTGCGAGATGTTTGTGTCTGTGGTGGTTTTTCGGTTGAGCTCTTTTGAATGAAAATGCCCCGCCTCCCCGCCATTTCTGCTTTTTCTTTATCTAATATATATACAGCTCACAAGAGGAATAAAACGGTATCCATAAAACATGTAGTTTGTAGATAATGGCATAAATCTGTCAACAAGCTCCTATTAATTGCCTAAAAAAAGTATCTTTTGTCATAATTTTGAATTTAAAACATGTTCCTTTAAATTCATTCTAACCGTACCATCATGAATCTGTAACACAGAACAGATCTTCTATATCTTCTATCTTCTCCTATATACACAGCTGAAAACTATTTTCAACACACATGTTGTAATTTATGTGTGTATGTCTAAATTATAACACATTCTGATAATATGTGTACGCGTGTATGTCTACTTTATAACACATTCTGATAATCTAAGCTAATTTACCAAATAGCTATTCTCAAACTATTTCCATTGCTTAAACCAGCGCCCTATAAAACATTTCGTTTTCCTGAGGCCAGATCAACTGCTCTATCTTTTTAATCCGACTCGTTTTTTACAAAACAAATATTTTAAATCTCTGAAGATAAAGTTGTTGTTTTTGAATGTATTTTTCTTATTATATAACATATATACAGTATTTCTTCAACTTTGTAACGTTTTATATAGAAATAAAAAAACATTTTGTTTTAAGAAATTCAAATTATACTTAAAATGACTTAGATTTTAGATCACACAATTTTACTGACTAAAAAAATCGTGAGCGCCAAATCGGATGAATTAATTCGTTTATTTTTGGCGTACGCGTTTTTATGTTTTCAATAAAATGTACATACAAATTTGTAATATCTAAGCTCTTTTTGTATATTTTTAAAGATTTTAATCTCTTTTTTATTTCTATACTTTTTAGTATCTAAAGTATTTATCTTTATCTTTTTTTTTAAGTGTTTGTATTGTTTATTTAAACTAATAAATGGTGTACATACAGTACATAGTGTGATAAGGAAAAGATACAACAAATCTTTTGTTTTATTTTCTCTTTATATTGTTAAGAGAATTTCAATTTAAAGATTTATATAGGCCTACATTATTAAAAAAAAAGACCGAAAAAATATCATTCAGAGCTAGGCACATTGATGAATTCATGCTACACTTGAAGCGCCATAATCTCTTTCTGCACTTAGGGCTCCATAAAAGTTAAATTCATTGACACAATCTTTTTAAAATTGGTGATTTTTTTAATCACCAATAAACAAGTGTTCAAAATTTCAAATCAATCGGGCTCAAAAAAGATGGCGATAGTTGATTTCAAAGTTCCCAAAAACACGTCACATGTCTACCGCCAAACAGATGAGAATTATAAAAATATAGACCGAAAATTGAACTCCAATCGACAATATCTATGCTTCAAACCATGCAGGCATATATTTTATCTGCATGTAATTTATGAACCGCTCGGCTGCTTTACTGCTAGATGAAACACATTAAAACCATTGCCGTTTTAGATACACAGTATTTACCTAAACAACGGGGAGGAGCGCTGCAACTAAATATGTAACAAACAGGTTGTGACACATAGATTTACGTTATTCAAACAAGCTGTTCCAACTGTCTCACAAATGGGCCCTACTTCTATGGGCCCTTGAATGACTTCAAGTAGACCCCCCCTCCCTTGCGGCGGTCCTCATCATAGTTGCAGTATATCTTAAAACAGTTTCTGGAACCTCGGATGTTTCTTTTCGTTTAATGACAGTTTGCTTTTTTTTAAAAAAACCCGTTCAACTAATTCAAAAGTTCTATACAATACATATTCATTTAACCAGGCAGCACTTTTCACGTATAACGATTTAAAGACTTAAAAAGACAAAATGTTCTCTCTAACAAAGTGTGTTCATTTATTTACTGTCTGTAAGCCTTCCTGTGGCCGTAAATACATTTTTAATAATAGACAAAAAAAAGCCTTTCTGTCATTTTGACATAGCTACAACCCAAAAAGAAAGACATTGAAACATGTCTTAACTCCATTTACATTTCTTTTTGTGTAAGTCTCTCCTCCTGAACAATATAACCGTCTGGTGGATCATAGACACACCCCCGTGGACATGGATGTAAGGCGACGTAGCCACTGGAGCATGAACAACTTATCGAAGCGAAACGGATACCGGTGCGCTTTTTTTCCGATTCGCCAAATGTGTGATTTTTTTTTTCAAACGCTTGTACTTTAAAAAAATATATATTAATTCCAATGTGCAGTAAGAAGGACTGGCCGAGCAATGAAAGTATCAACTCAAACTTCATGTCCGGACTATGAAAGTAGTTTGTAAGTGACACCACCCAAGCTTCTTGTCCGGGCCATAAAAGCAGTTTGTCAGCGACACAACCCAAACTTCGTGTCCGGGCCATAAAAATAGTTTGTCAGCGACACAACCCAAACTTCGTGTCCGGGCCATAAAAATAGTTTGTCAGCGACACAACGCAAACTTCGTATCCGGGCTATAAAAGTAGTTTGTCAGCGACACAACCCAAACTTCGTGTCTGGGCCATAAAAGTAGTTTGTCAGCGACACAACCCAAACTTCGTGCCCGGGCCATGAAAGTAGTTTGTCAGCGACACAACCCAAACTTCGTGTCTGGGCCATAAAAGTAGTTTGTCAGCGACACAACCCAAACTTCGTTGTCATTAAAACGTTTAGAACGCCTTATATGAGAGGAGAAGCCCGCACAAGTAAACGTATATTATTCATCGGTGTAAATCGCCCGACTGTCGAGCTAGGGGGGGGGGGGGTCCAGGGTTTGATCACCGGTGAGAGTCAACGGAATCTTTTAGATCTTGGTGAAAGTTCTCGGTCTCCCGTTGTGTTTATGTGGCCATCGCTCTATCGGATATGGTGGAAATAAAATTAGACACAACAAAAAAAAACTTCCCATTAGTTTTTTAATAAAAGATCTAAAAGATTAAGGACTTCGCCGACCATTCTTTAATAGTTTTGGCTGCTGCGCTTTTATCATACATGATACAGAAGGGTAACAGTAAAGGTAAAACCGAAAAGAACCGAATCTTGATGTCCTAGTATAATATCCACCCCCCCCCCCCCCCATTTCCTTCCCCCGGCGGTAACCTTTATTTTAGAGCCCCTGTAGAAGTGAGATAGTGTCTCTTCGTCTGACCGAACCCATGAGCACTGTTCGTATTAGTCTATGTAGTGATTCAGTCGACATCTCCGCCAAAAAGTCAGACGGTGTATTCCCTAGACTGTACGACCACCCTATGTATTTCCTAGACTGTTCGACCACCATATTTATTCCCTAGACTGTACGACCACCCTATGTATTCCCTAGACTGTACAACCTGCCTGTGTATTCCCTAGACTGTACGACCAACCTATGTATTTCCTAGACTGTTCGACCACCATATATATTCTCTAGACTTTACGACCACCCTATGTATTCCCTAGACTTTACGACCACCATATATATTCCCTAGACTTTACGACCGACCTATGTATTCCCTAGACTTTACGACCAACCTATGTATTCCCTAGACTTTACGACCAACCTATGTATTCCCTAGACTGTACGACCACCATATGTATTCCCTAGACTGTACGACCACCATATATATTCCCTAGACTTTACGACCGACCTATGTATACCCTAGACTGTACGACCAGTGGAGGCGAACCTTTTTGGGGCCAAATAAGAAAAATTCCAGTTCAATATTACTTTATACTGGTCGTATCCCAACCATACTTTATACTGGTCGTATCCCAGCCATAATCAAACTAGACGATCCCCACCGACAGAGGAGGATTTAACGGCGGGCTGAACCCAACTTTATATCTATGGCTAAACCCAACTTTATATCTATGGCTGAACCCAACTTTATATCTATGGCTGAACCCAACTTTATATCTATGGCCGAACCCAACTTTATATCTATGGCTGAACCCAACTTTATATCTATGGCCGAACCCAACTTTATATCTATGGCTGAACCCAACTTTATATCTATGGCTGAACCCAACTTTATATCTATGGCTGAACCCAACTTTATATCTATGGCTGAACCTAACTTTATATCTATGGCTGAACCCAACTTTATATCTATGGCTGAACCCAACTTTATATCCCTTTTGAAGTCTCACTTTTTGTTTAAATGCCCAATGTTTTCTTCTGCGCCCGGGATCCCAAAGATCTTAGTCCGCCTCTGAACACTGACAATGTACACACTACCCACCAAAACGTAATCGAGTAAAATCTGATGATATAAAATTACTGCAAGCTAATTGAAATTCAGATCAATTAAGCAGACAATTAAAATTTAAAAAAAAAATCCTTCAAGCGAAAATAATTGCATTGTGTTTATATGGAGGCGTCAGGGGTTTGACAGGTGCTTTTTACCCACGGCTATAACAAAAACTGACAACCTCTATGTCTGGCCTCCCCCACCCCCACATTAAGAACGGTTATAATTTGGCTATATTGCTGGACATATTATTTAGAACGGTTATAATTTGGCTATATTGCTGGACATATTATTTAGAACGGTTATAATTTGGCTATATTGCTGGACATATTATTTAGAACGGTTATAATTTGGCTATATTGCTGGACATATTATTTAGAACGGTTATAATTTGGCTATATTGCTGGACATATTATTTAGAACGGTTATAATTTGGCTATATTGCTGGACATATTATTTAGAACGGTTATAATTTGGCTATATTGCTGGACATATTATTTAGAACGGCTATAATTTGGCTATATTGCTGGACATATTATTTAGAACGGTTATAATTTGGCTATATTGCTGGACATATTATTTAGAACGGTTATAATTTGGCTATATTGCTGGACATATTATTTAGAACGGTTATAATTTGGCTATATTGCTGGACATATTATTTAGAACGGTTATAATTTGGCTATATTGCTGGACATATTATTTAGAACGGCTATAATTTGGCTATATTGCTGGACATATTATTTAGAACGGTTATAATTTGGCTATATTGCTGGACATATTATTTAGAACGGTTATAATTTGGCTATATTGCTGGACATATTATTTAGAACGGTTATAATTTGGCTATATTGCTGGACATATTATTTAGAACGGCTATAATTTGGCTATATTGCTGGACATATTATTTAGAACGGCTATAATTTGGCTATATTGCTGGACATATTATTTAGAACGGCTATAATTTGGCTATATTGCTGGACATATTATTTTGAACGGCTATAATTTGGCTATATTGCTGGACATATTATTTAGAACGGTTATAATTTGGCTATATTGCTGGACATATTATTTAGAACGGTTATAATTTGGCTATATTGCTGGACATATTATTTAGAACGGTTATAATTTGGCTATATTGCTGGACATATTATTTAGAACGGTTATAATTTGGCTATATTGCTGGACATATTATTTAGAACGGCTATAATTTGGCTATATTGCTGGACATATTATTTAGAACGGTTATAATTTGGATATATTGCTGGACATATTACTTAGAACGGTTATAATTTGGCTATATTGCTGGACATATTACTTAGAACAGTTATAATTTGGCTATATTGCTGGACATATTATTTAGAACGGTTATAATTTGGCTATATTGCTGGACTTATTATTTAGAACGGTTATAATTTGGCTATATTGCTGGACATATTATTTAGAACGGTTATAATTTGGCTATATTGCTGGACATATTATTTAGAACGGCTATAATTTGGCTATATTGCTGGACATATTATTTAGAACGGTTATAATTTGGCTATATTGCTGGACATATTATTTAGAACGGTTATAATTTGGCTATATTGCTGGACATATTATTTAGAACGGTTATAATTTGGCTATATTGCTGGACATATTATTTAGAACGGTTATAATTTGGCTATATTGCTGGACATATTATTTAGAACGGTTATAATTTAGCGTTTTTGTTTGACATATTATTTAGAACGGTTATAATTTGGCGTTTTTGCTTGACATATTATTATCAGTGGCGTAGCGAGGGGCGGGCAAGGAGGCATCAAAGTGGCATCAAATGGTATATTTTACATATAATACTATATGGTTTTTGCATGTGAGGCGCTTAAAAGGTATTGTGCCCCGAGCCAGCCCCGTAGCCAGGGGGAGCACTTGGGGGCCGTGCCCCCTCCCCCGATAGGTGTGGAGTGCCCACCCTCCGCTTAAAAAGAAGAAAAAGAGGAAAAAATAAAGAAAAAGTAACTAAAATGAGAAGGTACCCCCTTGCTGCGTATTGGTGCCCCCTGCTTACTTTGACCTGGCTACGGGCCTGCCCCGGGCGTCACTGATTATTATTACTGGCGAAGTATTTCTTTTCTTATTTTACTATTATTATTACTTGTCGTCATTGCATTTCTTACTGACAGATTAGAATAAACAGCAACGTTATAAAGTTAAATATAATAAAAATAATACCTTACATAATTTGGTATTTTGAAATACTTTTAGCTCACAGCAGTATAAAATAAAAAGTTTTCTATTTCAATGTTTTGATAATAATTCATATTAATGTATGTATTGGCATTTATATCAGTAAATTGTTATTCTGTACATTTAAACTAAATGTGTAATTCGTTTTAGTTGTGACACCATAAGGACTGCATAGAGATTAAAATAAGATATGTCCTACTATTACTATTCTATAAATAATTTAATCATTAATCTTATAAGAACTCTGCAGGGCTGAAATATGTCTTTATTTCCTTGGATAGAAATACAATGCAGACGTCGAAGTAGGACCGGGGTGAAATTACACTGCATTAAATTTCACATGTCAACAACTAAGTGAAATATATATCAGAAAATATATAGAGTTGTACGAGTTATGGTGATGTGGTAGTCTTGGGGGGGGGGGGGGGTTGTGTAATAGAAGGAAACTGAGGAAAGAAATAGTTTATCAACGGTCAGAAATTGAACGTCAACTAGTAAATAAAGTGTAATAAATGGTATATAGTAAAAAGACGTCTAGTCCTACGTAACTGGCGAGCTAAAGACTATTTGCTCGTGCCGTTATATTTAAAAAAAAAAATAATAATAATTGTTTTCCCCTTAAGAAAGCTGTACTCTAAATAATTACCAATACTTTTACTATTTTTAACGGTCAGGCGTCATTATAGGTAAAAAGCATGGCATGGAATTAGATTGG
This sequence comes from Bulinus truncatus, assembly GCA_021962125.1. Taxonomy (NCBI): domain Eukaryota; kingdom Metazoa; phylum Mollusca; class Gastropoda; family Planorbidae; genus Bulinus; species Bulinus truncatus. The sequence continues at coordinate 3,262,370 of JAGDYQ010000072.1, read as the reverse complement.
GTGTAAGATAACGGAACAAGTCCCGGTATTTCTTTATTTCTTTAGGACATTTTCTGACCAAGCCAGGACAAGTGATGCCATTCTGGAACTTATCTCTGGTAAGCTTGGACGTCTGGTCACCGTGGTATAAATCATCTAAAAATAAATAAATAACTACAATTCGTAAAGATTTGTGGCTAAAAGCTTGGGTGCCTCCCAAAAAATGTTATATTTATTTTTTTTTTGGAAGGGGGGGGGGGACTTTATAACATAAACACTTCCTATTGGAAAAAAAAAAAAGGGGGGGGGGTGGTAAGGGGGGATATCTTAAGTATTGGAGGACATTGTGCTGCATTATAACGACGCCAGCAATTAAACGTACAAACAGTAGTGAATGAAAGATAAAAAATTAAGTTTGATTTTAAGGTTGTTTATCTGACTGACATTTTAGAAAAATCTGAGATTACCGAAGAGTAAAGTCGAAGCAGTCCGGAGAATAAATCAATGTACATGTATTTCTCTATTTGAAGCGCGTACTATGATTAAAGCAATAGACGACATGCAGCTAAGGTCATCTCCATGGCGACGACTGTAAATGGTGCCAGAATGGGGGGAAAAAAAACCTCATTGGAACCTATATAAAATACTCTCCGCAACAGAAGCATGATAAAAAAAAACCCAGCTTTGCATGTGAAAAAAATAATAAGACTACAAGTTATTTTATAGAGATCTCCCCCCTCCACCACCAGCTTTTGATGCTACTCTACAATGAAGGTGTCTACAACCATCAATATTTGTGTGCTGATTGGATCATGTTGACATTGATTATTAAATGTTTATGTTAGATCTGATACGCCAAGAGAAAATTGAACATTTGCTCGTCATGAAATCGTATAACATTATAACACAACATTTCTATTTTTTATAACAAAATTATTCAATAATACATGTTGTTCATATTTATGTCTATTAAACATGTTTTTATAATTGTAAAATTGTTCTTATTTTTGTTATCTAGTTCTACCAGTTGTTTTTTTTATTTCGTTATTAGAACGTTAAGTCTATTTTACTAGATAGAGTATAAAGCAATAAGTAAATCTTAATGCCTTTGGTACCCTATTTGGGGATGTATTTAATTATAAACATTTGAAATAGTAACCCGATAATCTATACTTCTGCTATGATGAAGTTGTAGTGTCGAATTTCAATGACGTGAGTTTTCTGAGGCTATGGCCTGTAGTAGTGTAGTTAACGGAAATGCCATGAAAGATAACTGTTGGCATTGGTGGTTATAAACATGGCAAAGTAATGATGAGTTTTCTCCCCTGAAGAGACAACATCAAATTTAAATGGCTGATTCTAATTTGTTTATCTTATAGATTTTATTATCAAATTTGTAATGACAGATTAAGTAAAATAGGCACATTGATACCAAAGGAGACGTATCAATAAAAGAAACACAGTTTTGGACTGAGATCAATTGTTTTGCCTTAAAGAAATTTAATTACTGTTCCAATGGCTTTAATAATGTATCTCCTAACATAAGGTACATTTTGTCAAATTTGCATCTGTTCATAACTTTTTGAGTCAGACAAATGTCACTATACTAATGCATAACAGAATAAAAAATGAATGTATTTTTTCTAAATAATATCTACACTATTCCATGATTTTCAATAACATACAGGTTAATTTCAGGTCAACATTTACCACTTTCTTTATGCTCAGAAAATGCAAGACATATGTGGCTATGATCTAATGAATCGATGTTTCAGTAACTTTTTTTTATAAGTTATGAGCTTCAAAAAAAAATACTAACATTAATTTAATGGAATAATTTTAGAAGGAATTCAAAAAAATTTTTTATCATCTTGACATTTTTTTCTATCCCTATTTTGGACTAAATATTTATAAATTTAAAAAATTCAAATTAGCCTATTGAATGTTATTTAAAATATCTCTTAACACTGAATAAAATTTCATAGTAAAGTTTAAGTGATAAAAAGCTACTGAATGGTCATTTCAACAAAATATTTGCATAAAAATTGTATTCATTGAAAAAGAAAAATTTTTAAAAGTACACATTAACATGTGCACATTGACGTGTGCACAATGGTGTGTACACATTGACATGTACACATTAACATACACTCATTGACATGTACACATTAACAAACAAATTAATAAAAATAAGAGATGCCTAATAAACAATAAATAAAAAATCAAGAATAAATAAAAAATAAAAAACAAACCAGTGGATACAGTAATATCATGTATTGAGATGAGTGTCATGATAATAATAACATAAAAGATCAAGATTTATTATATCACAAAAATTAGTGCCGTTGGACAATTATTACAAGACTAGAATTAAGGTTAGTGATCTGATTACTGGCATAACAAGATAAAGTTAAACAAATAAAAAGCAATAACGATGACAGCCATAAAAAAAAAAGGCAAAATTAGAAAAACTTCAGTAGATTAAAAAGAAAAAGCAAGATATTCAAATATACAATAAGTATAAAGAAGTAACAGAAACAAAAATTGATTTATACAAGAAATGTTTTACTTGTATTCATTCAATTAATACATTTTTAAAAGTTCAATAGATTTATCACCTACTTTTTAAACATTGACTAATATACTTGAAAGTTGTGGAAAAAATGTGCAATTCACTTTAAGAGAATAAAGAAAATAAAAACATATTTAATGTGGCAGATTTAAACAATAATCCAAATAATCATTTCATTCATTAACTTTTGTTCAGCTCTTCATTTAGTAAAACTCATACGTGCACTAGGAAAGTATAACTTTTAGGTTTCTATATGAATATTAAATATTTAAAAAAAATTAAATTACAAAAAAAATATCATTACAATTTATCTCTTCAAAGGTCTTTTGGGTAAAAATAAAATGATAAAAATATAACAGCTTCTTTTTTTTTTTTTACAATAAATTCTGAGACGCCTGTGTAACAACAGAAATAAACTTTTAAAGATATGAAATATATTTATGGAAAAAACTTTTGAATCAAAAATTATTGTACTATTCTCAATCTCTAGAATTATTACCCTACATCTGGATGTTCACTCTATTTACTAAAGAATTTACTTTTATTAAAATGATCTCTTCGAAAAATATTAAAAAAAGAAAATTCTTGAATTCCTTAATTGTAATGAATGGTGCACTTTTTTTTTCCTAAAGGCAATTAAGAGATTTATAGTCAATAAAACTGAGTATGTACAATTAACTGAACCAGATGGCAACCTAACTGACATCATAAACCAATATGCATAATTTTTCCTTTTAGCCACTCAATTCATGACTATTTTTTATGCACACTACAAAAAAAATCTAACTAGTTTTATTTACACAGATAACATATCTGTGTGTGTATCTTCAAAAAACACTATTTAAAAAGGCTTAAATGATCATTTTGACAAAAAAACATTCATTTTGTATATCTTCACACATATCTTAAGCCTATAGAATTTAGACAAAATATTTTCTAAACTATGCACATTTTATCTGCTAACAAGCATGATACAAATATCCCTTAAATACATGTTTTAATGTAATTCTGATTGGACGATATACTTCAAGTAATATTTAAAATCAAATCATTAAAGAAAATTCAAAAAGCATTTAGCCTAATACTGTGACACAAACTTCCTTCCAATGTTTGTAATTAATGAAACCTTGAATTTAAAAAAATTAACTAAAACAAGCAATATTACTTTTTCATGTTGCTAAAAAGTTTAACCACAAAGATAAATACTGATAAACAGTAATATATCTATAGTGCTTTAAAAATATTTATTTGAATTAGTCTACCTTTTATAACAATATACAGAGCATATATAAATAAATATATGAAGGAAAACTATTACTGCAATTAAAATAAAAGCCGTAGAGTTTGTTTTACATTAGTAAAAATAAATGAATTTAATAGGATAAATTTATCACAACCAAAAAATTATTTTAAAAAATATTTAGGTTAGTTAATGATTTTTTTTCTTATAATGGAAGACTGAATGAACTATTTCCTAAATAGATTTGTGATAGATATTTCTTAAAAAGATTTTTATAAACTCTCTCTCAAGAAATTGACTATAAAATGGGGAAACAAAGCAACACAAACTATAAGAATAATAAAGCTTAAACATCTTGTTTCATTAGTTAAACATCTTGAGTCATTAGTTATACATTATTTGCTTTGATTTTTACCTTTTTTTAAATGAGTCATTAAAAGTTACAAAAAAGCATAGTGGATCCTTAAAGACACATAAGAAATGTAATCAACTCCGATACAGTTCAATGTTTATTTTGTAACTGATCCTAAACTGATATGTACACCTTAGTCCACACGTTACATATAACAATACAAATAACCATGAAATAAAAAATCGCCACAACAAGTGAAAAATAAAAGAATTTGCCTTGATATGTCTCGACGATAAATGTATAAAGAATAATTTATGACAAAACTGGGAAAAGCTTGTAGGACACAAATTAATCCAGAGATGTAGAGATAATATAAAAGATTGACTAGAAATAATGTTGGTACAGGTATAATTATATTATTGAATAATATTCTTTAAAAATTTATGAATTTTCTTCTATTAGGTAAAATATACTGAAATATTAAATGTATTCAACAACCAATGTATTTGTTTAATCAAAAAAGAGCTCATTGGTCTATAAAAAGGATATACTAAAATTTATTTTATATATATCTTGAAAAGTTAATAGTTTTAGGCTTATAAAGACATATTTTATAACTTAAACTTCAAAATTTCCCTTTTTCAGATGCCATTATCCCTTAAACCGTGAAACATACATGATAGAAAGGAGATATTGCAGCACTGACATAATAAATTATAGACAAATTCAATTTTTCCAAAATTAATAGTAACATATTTTTTTTTGCATCAAAAATGGCATAACATAAAGTTTGTCAAGTTAGACTAAAATCTCTAAAAAGAACAAATCTCAAAATAGATTTATTCATGAAATTTTCACACATTTTGAAATATTTAAAAAAGATTTTCTTTGACTTAAGGAATAAACGGTGGCTCAGTCGCGTAGAGCACTCAAGTGTCAACCTGAGAAACACAGTTTAATCCTATGAGAGATCTGAGGATTTTTTTCCAGGTCAAAAGTCAGTTAAAGTCCCTTAAGTTCAACCAGCTTTAAATGGGTACCTGACTTTAGCTGGGGAAGTATGAGTGGCTAGGCTTCGTGTTAACCTCACAAACCCTTTAAATGCTTTGGTTACGGAAACTTATAATTTTACACGTCATCTGCCCCAATGGCCATGTTTATAGATCGCTTTTTAATGGTGACATTTTACTTAACCAATTTAATAAAAAAACCAATATTTTATTATGTTAACCATAAATTATTGATTCTATATCAGTACTAAGTTAAAGGTCATATTATTAGCTAGCAAAGCAGTTTTTAATATCGTTAAAACTTGCTTCTTACCTCCAAATTCAAAATGATTTTATTCATGAATTATGAAATTAGGCGATCAAACTCTACAACTGTCAGATTCTGGTCAAAAATTTTCACTGTATAATTTTTAGTTGTTTGAATTTTAAAATCTTTTATTTAAAAAAAAATGATTAAAGTCTTTAAAATACTGATTGACACAATAAAAATAAAGTGAATGTAATCTTTTAAAATATACATGAATGTCTGTGCCCTAGTTTTGTAAAATTACAAAGTTCAATTTACATTCAACTTATCTGCAAATACATCAAGTTTTAAATACCTACATTATCCAAATTTTTTAAAACTATATAGTTATTCACACAGAATCGTTCTAAATGGTGTCCTACAGTGTTAAAGAAGTGCAAAAGACAGACTGGAAATGGTAATAATCATAATTAGTCAAGGCCGAACAAGTTTAAAAATGTGGGCAAGAAAGACAAATGGTGGCTAATAAAAAAATGTCTTTTTAAAAAAAAACTGGATTTTCATCATTTGTTTTGTCACAGTCAAAACAATATTTCAGTTAAAATTTAAAAAAAAAAAACATTTAAAGAGATGGCAAGGGAGGAATTTCATATACACCTAATAACCTTTTTTCTTATAAAAAAGGTAATTTTTTCAAGCACAAATTATAAATATTCCATTTGATTTAAAATAATATGAACCATTTTACTTTAGAGAGACACATTCTCTAATTTTAATAAAAAAGATCTTATTTTTTATAACAATATGTGATATTTCTTTGCACATTTCACTAACAAAAAGATGTCAACAGATAGAAAATATGATAAGAAAAATACAAAACATTTATAGCACCGCTAGTTTATTTTCTTATCTTTTTTCAATGAGGATAAAAATATTCACTTTTCTGCATATCGATTTAGCCATATTTGAAGCAACAGAAAAAAAGAGAAACATGTTAAAAAATACACCCAACAACATCCGTGCTTCATATCAACTGTCAGCATCCAAAGAAGGTTCACTGTTGACGGGTGTGAGTTTCTCTGAGTGATAAATTCTTGAAATCTGCATTAATAAGGGGCCAGTCTCAGGGTCATTGAGCCACTGACTAGCAGTTATTGGATTTTCTAACATCTGTAAAAAGGCTGAAAATCAGAAAGAAAGAAAAAAAAAAGATTTTTACAAACGTTGATTTTGAATAATCCTTTATGATAAATGTCTTTAAACTTCCCTCTCCACTCTCAAATCAAGCAAGTTTTACGATAATGCAAAGTATTTTTCTAAGTACTATATTTAAATTTTAAACTTGTACCTAACAAACAGCGAGGACTATTCAAGCCAAGTTGAACACTGGGATGCGCCAGTATAGCCTTGTAGACAGGACTGTTTGGATCTAGGCCTTGATCTATGGTGTCTGGTCTTTCTTTTTTATCACTGAGCAGCCAATCACACTGAAAGAAAAAAAAATTATTTTAAAATGGTTTTTAATATACAGAGTCATAAAAGTTTAAATTAATTTAATAAGTTCTTACACACTATGGAAATCTCTTGTATCAACTGGTAAAAGTACATACATATGACTATTAATTTTGATTTTTGTAAAAAGTTTTATAAAGTATGTGAGCGAAATAATAAATAGATGAGGGAAAATGATTCTATCCATATGGGAAAACTATTAAGAATTTAGAGTTAATTTATTAAAAATCAATAGTACTAAAATGCTATCAATTAACACAGCCATTTTCAACAAAGTAAATTCTGACATAGATGCTCTCCTATCAGTTGAATTTTATCTTAGCAGTGTAGAAGTCATAAACCTTTTACATCCTCTCTATAAGCTGCCTTATAAAAGTTTAATTTTTTTTCAAGACAGCCTTGGGCTTAGAGTTTAAACCATTATAAAATACTGCACTCAAATAAATAATGAGTCAGTTTTTATCATTTAAAAATGTGTAACAGTTGAAAAAAATTCAGTTAAATCAAATCAATTTCTAATTAAATTCCTTTAATTTTTTTTTTGTTTAGATTAAAATATTGCTTTATCAAATTCAAATTAGGGGGGGAAAAAAATCAAATAGCATAAAATCATAATTAATGTATTGGACTCTTTAGTAAAGAGCAATACCAAAAACACAAAAAAACTGACAGGGAAAAAAAATGTTTATCTAAAATTTTCTTTAATAGATGAACGTAATACTTACAGCAGCATCTTGACTATTCCGTGTAAGTCTAAGTGCGTGAATTGCTTCTTTCTCTACAAAACCCATTTCAAGAAGATTCTGAAGAACCTGAGATAATATGTATATTGTATCATCATTGCAAAGAACACTCATTATTATACAAAATAATTTTTGAACCTTGCTTTCAACTGACTCAAATTTAGAGTCATTACTAGCTAAGTTTCCTGTCCTAAACAATACTACAGTATTACATGGTTGATAATTTTTTTTATCATATTTAATAATATTGCTGTGTGCAATAAAAGTTATTCTCTTAAAAATCTTACTCTTGGATTTGGTCTAAATTCCCTACGCTGAAAGGCACGAATGGTTTCAAGAATATTTTTAAACCTAGGCCCTTCAGCTCCACCGGATGCGCCCTGCTCAGTATCATTTTCAGTAGTCAGCGGCTCAGTTGATGCAGAGTTAACACTCTCCGCTTCTCCAGCTAGATCAAGATCTTGACCAGGCAAAGGTTTGTCAATATCTGGGTCTGATTCATTGGTCAAAAGCCACTCCATCGCTGCTGTCACAGACTGCCTTCAATATAAAACGAAAAGCTTTTTATCTCAATAACATTTACAAAGAGTTTTGCTTTTTATACATGTGAACTAGTGAAGTATGTTTGACCCCAGCAGAATAATTTGTTTTAATGTAATTGAAGTTCTCACTCTACAGTTACTAATTTTATGTCTATCTCCATCAGGTACTAGGTATTATATGTAATGTAGCTAATCTCAGGCTAAAATTATATTACAATGTCTAAGTTAAGCACTAGAAAATACTGGGTTGTTGTTTTTTGTTTGGCCAGACATTCTAAACATTTTGTATTTCTTTGTTAATTTTGAGCAACTGAATATTTTAAGCATACAAGTTTAATATGTTTTTAAGAAATTCAACAGACTATACATGTATTATGTGGCAATACATAATAAATGTATTACTAAATCTAAAAAGTTATAAGAACCATACACCGCAAACTTTTCTTGAGAAAACCTGTTGAAGTTAAACTTTGGTTTTTTTTTTCAGATTATATACAACTTTTAGTTTCAAAAATACAGCAATTTAAATACATGAATTTAGATCCACATAATACAGTGAAATTTTATTGCTTACAATGAAATTTAAATCTAATGAAGTAATTAAATACAAATTGGTTTTCAATACTTGCATTCAAAAACATACAGATTTGACTTAAACATATAGATATGACTTAAACATACATACTGATTTAGCAGCAGGGCTTTCTTTGCCCTTGAAGCTGGGAAACCCATATCTGTTAATTGTTTAACATTGGACTCGGACAAGCCAGTCTTCCTTGTTGGCGCTTCATTCAGCATATCTAAAAAAATATTCACAGCTTTTAGAACTGTAGATGAAGTATTTTAGAAATTTAAAAAAAAAAATTGCCATGACTCCTTAACTCATTCACTACTAGAACCGTAACAAGGGAGTTAACTTCCAGGTACTAAGCGATGGGTCCAAATTGTCATCACTTATATGTTTTATCAAAAAAAACGGTTCCAAATACTTATCATTATTAGATTTTTTACTGAAATAATATTAAAAAATAAAGAAATGGATAAGCTTTCAAGAAATGTACGGTTTTACCTACTTTTGTTTTCAATTATTTTGTCCAATGATTTTTTTCAATTCTTGAAAAAGAAATCTTTGTGCAAGTTAAGAATCCTCACATCTTATCAAAACATGCTAGCCAAACATAATATTTATGTACAGAATTGAATTTCTGATGACTGTCCGGAGCCCTACCCTCCCCTCCCTTGTGGGCCTTTCTTTGCTTGCTAAGGTTCTGCATACCTTTTTTTTTTAGATTATTTCTTTATTTCTAATGTATAAAAAAAACCTGAGGGAAACTAAAGAGCTACTTTCAACTAATAAATTATAAGCTTCAACTTGTAAGCAAATTGACTTCATGGTGTCAATCATTGACATTTTTTTTTTACTATTTTTATCATCAGAATACATTTGGGACACTTTAATTTAGAAATCAAAGAGATTTAAAACCCATTACAAGGTTAAAAGTAAGAAAAAAACAATCTAATTAAGCCTGAATTATTAAACAACTTTGACATTCCAATGCAAATATATTACTACAGATAAAAAACATCCTTTTTATCTAATTGAAATCTCATGAATTTCAGATTTCCAATGAAATTTCTATAGTTACACTGTAAACTCGCAAAAATGCTCGAAATTCTAGCAAGGGCTAGAGGGTGGATTCTCTAAGCGCATTTTATCGTTTGGTTGCAAGCTACAGTATTTTCAGTTGCCCTACTAGTAAATGAGTCAAAAGCTAAAAAAAAATAAAATACCTTCAGCTTGTTTAAATATTTTGGCTGCCTCTGGGTTCAGGCATAAAATGCGTTGAGATGCTTCTATTAAAGAAATAAGAATTCTTCGAAGTTCACTCTGAAACTGAGATCAAATAAAAAAAGTAGAACTGCTGATCGATTACAAAAATTGATAGAAATGAACGCATAAGTAAACATTTTATCGCAAAGTAATGCATATTTTAATCAATATAATATAATACATTCAAACAAATTTGTCAATATATTCTATCATAACATTGGCATAATAAACAAGTCAGTTTAATTTATGAAAAAGTTATAATTAATTGTAACAGATCTATTAAGCATTAGCATATATGTCTATTGAATATGTCTATTGAATTCAGACCAATTTATTGACAAGTATCAATCGATTCAAGCGATGCGGTTTTTATTTAATCAAAAACAATGCCAAACATGTGCTTTTCGGGAATGTAGGTTCCAAAACCATAAAACATTGCAACCTATCTCCCCTCTGTCCCTGTCTTATTTTGCTACACTTTGTCCCCACGTAAATCTAGCTAACCCTACCCTCCACTGCCTTACCCACCACCTCCACTTCCCATCCCAAAATATAATAACAGCATTTCTATCTCATATGCAACTTTTCCTTCATACAATAATAGTATAGCCAGAAAGTAGTTGCCCACTAATTATTAATGCGTTTTTTTTCTTGATTTTTACCCCATTTCCTTACTGTCCCATTTTCGACACACTTTGCAGCCCATAAAGATGTTACTTATGGCTTACCTAACCACCATACCCCCCTGTCCAAAAACATTGACACGAAGTTCCATCGTTTCAAACCCATGTTACATGTCAATCAAACTAGTAACCCGCATCTGCAGATGTTCACCAATTGTATCATTCAGGGTCAAAAAATAGAATTAAGAAATGAAAATCCTATTGTTTCATGGTCATATAGCTGCTCTTATTTCCTGCATTGTGGTATTTTTTCTTGCTTTTTAAAAAAAAATTCTGATCTATTTCTGTTTATAGAATTGGGTTATTTACGGATATTTTTTTCTTTAGTTTGTACAGCAACACTAAAATCAAAGCATTTTAGCTAAAAGTTAAAGCATTTGTGTAAGGACAGTGAAAGTAGATAGATAGACATAGATAGAGAGACAGACATAAAGTTAGATAGATAGATAGATAGATAGATTGATTGATAGACAAACAAACTGTAAGGACAGGGAAAAAAGGTAGGTCAGAACTGATGTTTAATACCAGCAGGATGTAGAGTTAGATATTATGTAATTAGACAGGTGGGAAAATGAAGGTGAAGAGAAAGGGACAGTTTTGGTTAGTTGTAGCAGATGATGTTAGATACAGGCCTTGACAGAAAGAGGTAGCTTTTGTTAAGTTTGTGGATAAACGCAGGAGTTAGTAAGAAGTGTGTGGTTATTTTTGAGGAATTGATATTGTGAAGCTATAGTGTTTATTTAACTTTTGTTAAATACTTCTTATTAGAGTGATTATTCATATTTTAAATCAAACTGACTTTCCATACTTTATTCTACGTATTTGTGAGACATAGTAGTTATGAGTAATTAAATAAATATTAGACCACATCGCCATCTCTGACAATTTGGTGTTTGCGTTATTGTCACAAATGTAGTATACTGCTATTTACAAAAAATTTACAATCATAAAAAAAAGGCTTTTCCAGTCAGAAAGTTAGAGGAAAATATAAATGGCGCCATGGACAGGATAATTGTGTGCTTAAGGATATAATAGCTTACAAGAAGGTCAAGCCATTAAATCCTAAACTTAATTATTATTGATTATAAATTATTATTAGTTTTAGTTTTAATAAAAAAAATTCCTATCACAAACTAAATTATTGCTTATAAACTTATATTTACTAGAAATCTACCCTATCCCATAAGGTTTTAATATTTGTGTTTAAACCTACATCTAAACTTGAAGTTGGTTCTTCTTCTGGTAGATCATGATTTTTCTTAGGAAGATGTGCTGTTGCTTTGCGTATAGTTGATATGTCTGGAGCCTTTTTTTCATCTCTCTGTCTTTCTGTTTCCAAGTGTGGCACATTCATTCTTTTTTTTAACAACAGTAATTCATCTGAAAATTGATTAATAAAAGATGATGATTTCCTCAATTCAATAACAGATAAAGATTGAAAAGAAAGAGGCAAACGCAAATATTTAATAAATATTTTTAAAAAAAAACATATTTTAAATCAACACTATTATTCAAATACAAATCAGTCCATTAAGTATAAAAAAAAAAGAAAGTAAAGCAATGTTATTTACATTAAGTAGTAAATTTTGTTCAGACATACAGTCATACCTCCAACTTATAACGATTTAAAACTTGTTAAAACTTTAACTTCTTAGAATCTAAAATTACTTTGGTATTCCAATGGCAAACCTTAAATACCTATGTTTCTTAGTGGCAATGATGCCTCCCTTTTTTGCATCTTCAAGTTTTCTTGAGATTTTAAAAATTACTTTATCTAATTTATTTTTTTTCAAACTCTATAACAACAAAGTGTAAGACATTCATTTTATCTACAAAAAAACTGTATTTAAAACAAAAAGTTTATTTTAAAAAATTGATTTTATTGTGTACCAGAAATCTAGTCTAAATCTATTTAGGAAAATACTGATTTGGAACTTATATGATTTAGCACATTTGCAACTTTCAGGAATTGAATAAATTTGCATTTTGAGGTTTGAATGATTGTTAATTTATTTTAATTTTTCTGAATTCTGTAATGAAACATACCATATTCTTTAACTCCTTGCTGTGAAAGAGTAGCTTCATCAAGAAGTGTCTTCCCTGTTCTAACAAGTACCAACTTGAACATTAAAGAATTTTTAAATGGATCTGCTGATAAACCAGTTAATGCTGGTGGCAGATCTAACAGATGCTCCAAAGCAAGTTTTACCTGAGTAAAAAAAAAGACAACAAAATATTTAAAGGTGATTAAAGAAGCATAACATGATATTTAGGTAAAAAAATGTATACTTTATATTATCAATTTCATAGAAACTGTATTTTGCCCTTACTTTATCACATGTCCAATCTTTGCCAACATCAGCAATGGTGTCTACACCATTCATATTCGTCACTCTGACCTTCATCATAGCAGAAGGAGGGAACAAAAAGGAATCAGACACAACCATTTAGAAATCCAAGCAGTACAGAAAGCTAAAAATGTTCAAAATCTGTTTTAAAAAAAAAAAGTATACAGTTATAAAATGGACTTTCCAAACGATTGATTAAATAACAATAATAATCTTTTTCACATTTTTTCTTTTAGAAAATGTAAAGGTCCATTAGTTTGAGAGAGGCTTCAAAGATGTCACAGTATAAAATATAATTTTTTTACATATTTTTTTATTACAAAATATGTTTTGTTAACTACATTTTGTATCATGCTTTTTTAAATACTGTTAGATCATTTTAAAACAACTGATTAGTTTGTAAGTTGTTAGGCTAATGAAAAGAGCAATGGAACAAATAGTTCTTAATGTCTAATGAAATGTTCAGTGTGCTATTTTAGTTAATGTGTAAATGTAGAGACCATTTTCAGAAATAAAGACGTATAGATTTTTTTTATCTGCCAGGGATAATTTTTTTTATCCTGATTGCATTTTATTAAGTCTTTCATATTAAATTTTTTTTTTCACATTTTCCCTTATATAATTTTCTAAATTAACTGAATTAGTTACATATACAGACATAATAATATTAATTTGAAGTACAATTAATGCTTTATCTTAATCTACTACAGTTCTGAAATCAAATCTCTAAATGTATTTATGATCCTTTTAACCAACATAACTTGAAGAAAAATGTAATCTTTTTATTTTTTCAAATACTCAAAAATAAATATTCTGTCACTTCTAGGGGAAACTTTTTATAATCTGGTACGTGCGTTTTAATCCTTATTCCAGTAGTAGGCATGCGACTAAAATATCACTTCCTATAATTTTAATTAGAGTGTTGCCAAGTTGATATAAATAAGTGTTTTTTTGGTTGAAATTTGGGCACGCTGCCTCAAAAAGGCTTGCCACCACTGCCCTATTCTGTTCTATTTAACATAATCATATTATTACTGATTAATTAACCTTAGTAAGTTCATGAGCAGCACAACATTTTCGGACATGTGCCATATTAGTGCGAGAAAACAAATCATTATAGATGTTTAGGTTTTTTATGTCTATACACTTTACTATAACAATAAAAAATTTCCTGTAGATATATTTCAATTTTGTCTTCACAATTTTGTGGGACGGACGGCCGAGTGGTGTAGATACTCGACTGTCAACCTGAGAGTCCTGAGTTCGATCCTCGGTGAGGCCCATGGAATTTTTCCAGGTGAAATTTGGTGCAAAGTCGTCCCACAAGTCCACCCAGCTTTAAATGGGTACCTGACTCAAGTTGGGGAAGTAAAGGCGACAGGGCTTTGTGCTAACCACACAATCGCTTCATATGCCGAGGTTATAGAAACAGATGAATTCTACACTTTATCTGCCCCGATAGCCTGTTAGGGCTAAGAAGGGAACTTTACTTTCACAATTTTACAGAGAACTGGGAAAAACTCAGAGAGTGCAGAACGAAATTTGTTATTTAGTTTAGTTACAACTGTTTGGATCATTTTTTTTTTTATTATTTCATTACTTTTTTCTGCAACTCTTGTTAAAATTGCTAAGTTGCAGTTCTTTGTGATACTTAGTACCATATCTCACATCTGGTCTATATTAAAATGGAATAAGAATAAAGTTTATTATTTATAAAGCTCTCAATAAACTCATGCTGGCCACACTTAACATGGTCTATTAGACAAATAATTAGTAAATCAGAGATTTAACATAAGCCTCAACCAAAGGACATATTTTAAATTAGGCCCAACACAAATATTTAGGATACAGATATAAATTTAAGTAGAAAAGTTATGATATACTTGTCACTTGATACAGATATTTTCTAAATGCACTGGCTCCACGTCCGTCATATGACGGACGATGTATTTTTTTTTTACCTCTTACGTCAAGCAAAACTTTGAGGAACTCTTATGATTTAAAGTACAGAATGAATGAGAACTCTTATTTACTGCAGACGTTGATGACTTCATTTACTGTTAATAATCGGAGATATTTTTATAATGGGGAAATATTTGTATAATATTTATTTTTTTGTAAATAAATACGACTTTGAATTATTTCGAATTACAAAATAAGAATATGGGCATAAAACTAAGTTAAAAGGAATAAAACATAACCGAGCAATTTTTAATGGTACGTTAAAATTTTAGCTTTGTTTGAGTGATGTGCTGGCAGAGTGGATTAGGAACTGTGAGGTTGACATTAGGAACTGTGAGGTTGACTTACTTTTATGCAGGCTATCCAGGTTCAATTCCTGACACAGACATTTATTTATTGTTTTTTTTTTCCTGTACAAAATGCCCTTTATGAAGCAAAAGAACGATAGAATTGATTTAAAGCAGCTTTTTTTTTTAATTTAATGTTGCCTATGGGCTATTAAGTGGTTTGTTATAGTCAGAAGCATGAAGAATAAATAAAAAAATCTGAAATGGATGTGTCTTTTAAATATGACTTCTTACAACTTTTTTAAAGAAATAATAAATGTAGTATATTTCTAGCAACAACTAGTTCTTTTCATTATTGAGTTCATAATAATTGAAAATTCAATTTGGAGCACCTATTTAAATATATGACTTGAAGTACTTAAGTACATTAATTTTCCCACATTTTTTTTTTAAAGCTTATTTGCAGGAACATCTTAATTTTATTTCAAGTCATGCAGAATAATAATTTTTTATATTATTATATGTTACAATTCTCTAGAACTGGGAAATAAATATTAAAAAGTTACACTCGCAGGGAGTTCACTGAAAAAGAATAAAAGGCCAGAGAAAAAATAAAGTATCTTCTTTATTTGCCATCAATTTTCAGATCAACAAGAAACCAATGGTACAATGGCAACGACATGCAATGACCAAAAATTAAGTAAATAAAAGCCATGCAAATTATTTAAACACTGGCAACGACATGCAATGACCAAAAATTAAGTAAATAAAAGCCATGCAAATTATTTAAAAGTACAATTATTTTAAAGTCCTGGAATGTAAAGAATTACTTTAGACCACTTTAGGTCCCATTTCTTAATAGTTATTAGAGTTTTCATAAGTGCACAATGATTTTCATAGAAAATAGTCTAAAAATCTATGTCACTATATCATACCAACAATATTTTTTATCATGAAACACTGTGTTCCAAGTCACTGATATCTGACCATACACAAAATGTTCTGTATCAAGCTTAAAAAAAGTGCACTCAATTAAAGAACACATGAAATGGAAAGGACATTTTATCCCAGTTTTAATAGTACTTAAAAATGTTAAATAATATTTCTTTTTCTAAGGCATATTAGCGCTGAATATTTCAGGGATTTTGTGAGATAATAAAAGCAGTGACAAATGGACTAATATATATATACATATTTAAAAAGATAATTTGAAATGAATTTCAATAGGCTACACCACGAAGGCAGAATAGACTGCAATAGAAATCCAACAAGAAATTTATAAAATGTTTTTTTCTTTAAAAAAAAAGAAAATTTTTAGGGAAATACTAAAAATGAACATTAAGTTTTTGCACCAGTGAAAATATTTCTGTAAAATTAAAACAAAATATGTTGAACAATGTATCCGAAAAAAATAGATGGTATGATAAGTTAAACTAGAAATAACATGTAAAATTCACAAAAAAAAAGAGCATTGCGCTCACTCAAAGGGCATAAAAATATCATGACTGATGTATTTAGAAGACTATCTCAGTATAAATGTAATCAATTTAAATGGAGAAAAAATATATACCCCCTATCATAAAATATTCTATGAAATGATTATTGCTGCAGTACGTAAAATAGAAAATACTGCATGCAGAGCATTTAAATGGATTTCAATTTAAAATTATGCGTGTAACAATAAAAGGAGAATAAATGGTAGGAAAGATGCAAACAAATGAATAGGCATATTTAAACTAAATTATCAATACATGGTAAAAAAACTGAACTGATAGTAAATAGTGTTAAAAAAACATGAAATGATTATAAATGCCTAAGTTAATTTAGTACTAAAGATTTATTTAAAATCTTTGTCCAAGAGAAAAGGATATACAAGAACTTATTAAAACCATAAATGATTAAAATAACAGAAGTTTTAGGAAAATCAAACAATAAATAACACACAGAAAATAATAAGATGAACAAAACAGTATTAATTTTGGCTTATGAAGTGAAAATTTTAAAAAATTAAGAAACATAAAAACAAGAAAATAAACTTTTCTATTATTGAATTACAACATATATCTTACATCTCCTAATTATCTTTAAAAATAAAAACTCGCACAAAATAACATTATAAAAAAAAACACTGATACAACAATGTCATGAAATGTTGGATATTAATGCAAACTTATATAAAATGAAAATATAAAACGAAAAAAAAAAAGTGTTCAAAAATATGTACATTTATAAAAAATTTTCATGTCACATTCTAAACATTATTTATACATTTGTCACAGAACCATTCTTTTTTTGGTTTTTTACTAATGCGAGCACTCTAAATGGTACCACTCTAGACAACTTTCACATTCAATACATTGTCCAGTTGCTGTATTTGTGTCACAAGTTGGGCACTGCCAAACAGCCATTTTCTTTCTTTTTCTTATTGATGACTGTAACATTTTCCATGCTCTATCTGAAAGGAAAGGTTTCATAATATCTTTTATGACAAGTTCATTTATCAACGACGATGGCAAATCAGTAGGGCTAAGTTTGAGTTCCTCCACATCTACAGGCCTTGTTGGCGATATATCTTCAGGTCTTCCTCCTACAAGTAAATGACCCAGCAACACTAAAAATACAAAAAGAAAAAAATATAGAGGTGAATTAGTTCAAAAGGCGGCATACAACATTTTGATTGATGCAGAATGAAATGTATACATTGCATTATAATCGAACTTGTTATAGTTATTAAAATCCCACTTTCAAACATTATCATAGAAATGTAGGTCTATACAATTTTATTATTTTAAAATTCACTTACAATTAACTTTTTGTTGAACTGTCTTCTTGGTAAAAAAAATTCCAGTTATTATTCCATTTTCATTTGTTCTCAGTTCTAGATCAGGTCCTGTTTGAAAAAAAAATGTTTTTAATACTTCTAACTGAACTGTACATTATGTATTTCATCACTTTTAATTTATATGCTATTAAAAAGCTTATTTAATTATTATTCATAACACTGCAGTTTTATGAACGAGTTTTGAAGAAAAAACAATTTAATAAGTGGTTTAGATTTAGCGTTTATCTAGAAAAAAAAACTCAAAACATGTTGCAGAACAATATATTTTTTGGAACTCATTCACTTATGAGGGGTAGTGGGAGTGTGACACAGTTTTAAGAAACGGTAAAATCATTTGAGTAATAAATGTTGTGCTCTACATTCACCAAGATAAAAATATAATACGCTAATAACCAATAATAACGAACAGTGCCAATGTATAAAAATTACCAACTAAACTAACCATTGCAGTCACTGAAAACAGCTAAAAGAGACTCCACATCTACAGGTCCTTTTTGCTTTGCTGCCAAATTGTGAATATCTTTTAGGTTATCTTCTTGCCTAAATAGAAAAAAACAATTTATATAATCAAAATAATATATTCAGTTTATTTTCACACAGTGCTTCCATTAATTAATGATAACTGAGTAAAAAATAAACCAGGAATACGTACTATATGAATATTACATAGTTGTGGTCTTAATATTTAATATTTTTTGACACTGCCTACCTGTTTCCTTTAAAATATGTTCTTTTATCAGCCATTTGCTTGCATGCATGCTTAACATTCGAGAAACATCTTGCTTTTCATTCTCATTTAGTTTCCTTCTTTTTGGTAGATGTTCAAATATTACCTAAATGGGAGAATATTAACACATTTTTTTATTTGTACCACATACAGCTGTAAATATCATAATATGAATACGATTAAAAAAAATTATTGAAATATATTTACCTTGTCTATGATATGGTTATGCTCTTGAACTATTTTGCTAACCTCTAATTGCTTTCCATCTGCTGATGCTTTAAACCACAATCCAAAAGGACAATGTATCTGGTAAGTACTGTAATAGAATTCTTGGATTAATGTTAAAGTTTAATTTTTCAATGTGGGTTTTTTTTTATTTTCTTATAGTTAGTTATAAATGATTATATTAATTAATTATTTAAAAATGTATTACTTATGAACCTTTGTTTTGGCCTCTTTCCTGTAGAATGACTGAAATCTTTTTCCACCATGATAACATGCAAAATGAATGGTGTAATCGATTAAAACCTCTTTTAAATGTCTTTTAACACCTCTTTTTTGTGCCACAGCAATTGTTCTGCTGCTTCTCTTGTACAATGCTATAGATGGATCATTTTCGTAAGCTGCTATTTTTTCCTCCAACTCTTTTAACGATCGCCGATTTTTATCGCCATTTAATAATATCATAAACTGCATTTCCCATAACTTCAAATCATAAGAGTTCCTCAAAGTTTTGCTTGACGTAAGGAGGTAAAAAAAAAATACATCGTCCGTCATATGACGGACGTGGAGCCAGTGCGTTTTCTAAATGGCTTCAAAATGATTATGTATTATAAGACTTTTATGTGTAAATAGTGTAATTAAGTACAAATAGTCACTAAGAATTAGTTGATTTAGACTACTAGATGTAGTATTTAGTTAAGTTATTATTAAGACTCAGAGTTAGAGTAAAAGTCTAAGACTAGTAAGAGTAAGATAAGTGACTGACAGTGGAGTTATGCCCCTAAAATACGATATTACCGATACATAGTCGACTAAGAGCTCCAAATTTTATATTGCCTATAAAAAGTTTCCACGTTTGCTAATTGTAACCTGAAACTGCCTACCATTTAAAAGACTAGAATGTGTCATCATCAGAATATTTTTCCCCTTAAAAACTACATTTTAAGTTAATTTAATTCTCTTGATTTTCGATTGTGTTTTGATTGACGAAATGCACTTACTACTTCCGGTAGTGTTAGATTTCAAAATAGAGATGTGTAGAGAAAAATAATTAAATTCATAATAGTTTTAAAACTTATGTTTAAACAACAACCATCTTTTGGTCTTCGTATCTTTTTATATAAGTAATTAAATGGAACCTTCTAATTAGCCTATTTGGAGATTCCGAATAAAATAGTATAACTATAAATCCATTCATCGCAATTGATTCTCATTGTTTACGGTGTTGATGTTTTGAAATACAATGAGTGGTTAGTTACAACATGGCGACGCTTTTCGTCAGCACAAAGAAATATTTTAGAGTAGCATTATAATAATATTAAAGTTAAGTTCAGTTTTCTTTTTTTAAGTTATAACTTAAAATAGGTATATTGTGATATTACCAAAAATTACAGAATTATGAGAAAAATAACAAGTGAAGAATGGAAAACTCACTTCAACTAGCAAATGCCACAGAGATTTCAGAGACTGAAAAGTTCAGTGAAATAAAGCCAGAGTTAGCTAACCCTAACACAGAAAGCCAGTCGGAAGATGATTTAAGTGACATAATAGATAAAGATGACTCATATTTTTCTGCCAGTGATGATGAAAATGCAAACAAAAGCATAGAAAATGAACATTTAGATTTACAACAAAATAATTTAAAACCTGGAACAAAGTCAGATGAGTTGACTACTGACAACAAAGTTAAAGAAGGAAAAAATATCATATCAGACGTACTGAGACATGATGTTTTATCTGAAATTAAGACCTGTAAGACATTATAGAGCTCTTTAATATTATTATTAATACATTAAAATATATAGGCTAAATTTTAATTAATTCAACTGTAAAATCAATTCTGTTAATTTTAAGTCTTCTTTCTCTCTTACTCAGACAAACAAGCACTGACTGCTGCTACTGAGAATGTAAACCACTCTGAAAATATTGTTTCTGACAGATCCTTTATTTCTGTAGTTCTAAGAGGGCAGGCAAAGGCTCAACAGTTGATTTCATCAATTAATAATACCCAAAGAAAAGTTACTGGCTTTCAATTGATAAAACCTACCAGAAATCGCATTCCCCCCAAATTAGTCAGATTAGCAACTGTATACTCCACATCTTCAAAGTATGTATAGTTTGTGTAGTTTGCTATAACTAACTTAGAAATAAAATAAAAAAGAAAAATATCTTAATAAATAACACTATACATTACATTCACAATGCTTTTAAATGGCCTAATAAATTGGCATTGTTATAAATATGAATTGATCAGAGATATTTATTCTAAATGTATCTAAAATTGTATTGTATTTTTATATTTTATTTTTTTATGCCTACATATTAGAAGTACATAAAAAGAGAAACAGATATTTGATGTGATGTTCTTAATAAGACATATATTTATACTGTCATACCCCTGGCTCTTGTTGTGTGTGTTTTAAGTATTTCACCCCAGCTGTTTTCAAATGATTTTCACAACTTTTTTCTAATTCAATTTTTTTTAATGCAATATTAATGTATTTAATATATATTTATTCAATATTTTGGCATTAATTCAAATATATTTAATATAAAATTTTAGAATTTTTAGGAACATTTGCTGATTAGACACTCGAATAATTTGTTTATATTATTGAATAAGGTCACAGCGTGTGCCTAAGGGACCAAGTCTTTATTATGTAGAGCCTAAATGCCCACCTAAAGTGATCTCATGGGATGAAGCAAATAATGCAAGACCACCTCTGAAATTAGATATGGAGGGTCCAAGCCCATGGACATATTCCCCTAATAACAAACCACTGAATGAATCCAATGCTCCTGCTTATACTTTTGGGACTAAATGTTATACTGAAAAAGGTATTTTTAATTGTAATAAATAATTTAAAGTATTATTTTATAATAATTATAATTATCTTATTAATAACAGAATGATAATAATAGATACATTCTTAGAATATCATTTCATTATTTATTAAATATAAGGAGTATTTAAAATCAATTAAAACTGTTTTATCACATAATTTTATTCTTTTTTTCCTAAGCTGGTGGTTCCAGTACATCATGGGGAAAAACTTGGTTTCAACCTATCGATCCATGGCATAATAAATCTGATTTTCAACGTGAAACAAAGGTAAGAATTTTACTTTTACCTTTTCAGGAAGTCATTTCAGTTGGTCTTTTTTAATCCTGCTCATTTTCTTGCTTGCATTTAATGACATTTTGTAATTTGAAGAATTGTATTGGAGGACAGTGGCATGATGCTATGTATATATTCTTAGCCTTATAATTAACGGATACAATTACAGAACTTTACTTTCTCAAAGTACAAGTTTTAAAAAATTTACAAATTTAGCTGAAATTAAATCTGACCTAATATTTTTCAACAGTGGCCTACACCTAATCAGTACAAAAAACCCTCTCTCCTTGGACCGCGACAAAGAACAATGCCAGAATCACCAGCATATACATTTGGACATAAATATCAGATTATAGGTTCAAAATCAGGTAGTTACTTAAATAGTAAAAGGTTTATTTAAATGTGATAATATCTCCTTCAGTCTTGCTTAATTTTATTTTATAATAAATGCACATATGCACTATAAGAAATTAATTTTTAAAAATTCATTACAAGATATAACATTTCAGTGCTATGCAATGAATCTTTTTTTTTTCTCTATATTTTTCTTAAAGATACTAGAAATTCGTTTATGCATTACAATCAAATTGTAATTCAATTTTGCGCAACCTTTTTACCACTGAATGCCACATAAAATATTGTATTCTGGTTAGGCTGGCCACTATGATGATTTCTATAAATATAATTACATGTAAGAAGAAATATGTTTTTTTTTCATGGCGGCCATTTAGTTTTTCTCTGGGAACATGCATGCACTCCTGGTTTAGTATCATTATAACAGATACTTGTAATTATTTGTGCCAGCTGGCCTGAATTTAATCATATTTCTAACAGGAAACCAAACATTACCAGCCCCTAGTGATTACAACAGAGAAAAAGCTGACAATTTAATCTTAAGGAGCAGCCCTTCTTTCAGTCATCAGTTTAGGAGAGAGGGAACTGTGTTGTGGTGCTCTTTAGGTATGACCACTTAATGTTGCATCAACCCTCTTTAATCTGATATGTCATAATCTACATTATGATTCCTACTTATCCACATTGATTTACTTCAAACTGAATGCTTATAAGTTATATATTAAGAATGTAACTACAATCTTTTAGATTTTATTTTTTTTCATCTTTATGATACACCAGGAGTGGGCAAACTTTTTCTACGGAGGGCCACATTTAAAACATGATTTTTATCGGCGGGCCGTATCTATAATTTGTCTACTTCAATTACAATTTACAACATATTAAAATATCAATTAAAGATAATAACCATGTATTTGTCATTTTATTTCACATTCAAACTCTATTACACATTACATTTAAAAAATCGAGCTAAATCTAAAGACTTTACTATTCATAATTATTTCAACAAAAAAGTTTATTGTTACCTGTCTTAATAATTATGAAGACGAAAGAACTTAATTTACATACAAGCTTACCAAAGACTACAATTATAATTAATGAGAAGTATGTAACTTCACAATTTTGGGATAATGTTCTTGAACTGTGGAACTAGTTTACTGTGGTGATTCGCATGACTGAATTTAAATTATAGTCAGGCAACATCGATCTGTTTATAGACTTGTTTATTTTCTTACAAGAAAACGCTTGGACCCAAATAGTGACAAAAGCTTGGCAGCAAAGTTTTTTAGGTGTATGAATGCCGCTGCTGGCAAACATCCTGAAAACTCCAGAACTGAGTTGATCTTCCCCTTCAGGTCATAATCTGCTTAAAGGTCAAGCAGCTCTGACTAGTATTCTTTGGCCATAAAACTGACTTAATGTCCCAAAAATTCGAATCAAATTTAAAAAATATCACGAAAAATCTAAACAAAGAGAATTAACATCAACATAGAACCGTAATATGTACTAGCGTTTGGGCTGCATAATATACTCTGATGGGTCATATGTGGCCCGCCGGACATAGTTTGCCCACCCCTGTGATACACCATCTTAAAGCTGGGCTTTATTTCTGAATTAGCATAAGAAAATTATACATGTACATCTGTCACAGGTTGTGACTAATTTATCGAAACTATCCCCTTACCCCAACCCTTAACCCCATAATAGTAACAACGTTGACATGTATATTAAAGTAATCTATACATAACAATCTACGTTCCCGCTCCTCAGTTCTCCCCCCCCCCCTTTACCCCACCCCCGTAATTGCGTCATCAGCCAGGTGGACAGCGGAAGGTAAACGAGGAGTAGTTAACAGTAACATGTTATATTCCGCGGGAAAATCTCCGTCCACCGGACTGCTGTATGGACTCCGGTCGGCGTCTTCAAAGCGACCCGCTGAATGTCCAGTTACTATTTTACGGCGGACTACTTTCCTCCCCTCCCCCCCCCCCATCTAGGCGCCATCCCCTAATTTGAAAGTTTGAATGTAGCCGCTATCATATTTGATTGGTTAAAGGTCACGTGTGAGAAAGTGATGAGCGAGATAGTAGATAGATTTTTCTGGCATTCGACCGAGGGGTCCCAGGGTGACCGGTCGCAATTAGGCTGAGTGATAGCGAGCCTATTGAATAGTCTCTGTGTGAGAGAAGTGAGAGAAGAGAGACATAGTGTGAGGAAGAGAGATCTAAAGTGACCACATCCTACCACTTATAGATAATTTATTATTGAATTACCTCTGTGTTGCATCTTATCTTTTTGGATTATCGTTGATCATTTTGAAAGGCCACCAGATCCCCTGATACGGTCTGGCGCCCCTGTATATAATAAAATATCTGACTGTTGTACCCACGACTTTGTCGAGTTAATCATCGTCACCTGTTCAACCTTAATTGTTGTGGAGACTGCGTGTGTGGCAGGAAGGAAAAAATAAAATACGAGTCAACTATTGGATCAGCCCTCGTACTTCTAGCAACAAGCCCAGGTTACCCTTCTCGGGATCCTCAACATCTGGGGTCTCGCGAGCGGGGGCCTGTAACAACATCTTTTTATTTTCAGAAAAAAAAATTGTAGACTTACGACAATCTGTATACAGGATAGTACAATGGCCATGGTGGCCTAAGCTCTATACACATACATCTCCTACCTCACTTATATCCCTATTTACATCCTTTTTATTATCAAAACCCTAATTTTTTTCATCATTTTGTTAATTGTAATTATTTTTCATTTGGCCAAATAATACGTCAGGAGTATGGCACAGATTTTCTAATCATAGATGAAGATACAATAATGCCATTATTTCCTTTAAAATATTAGATAATTAGAAGGAACTCAGATCCACTTTACTTATTTTGCAATGTTTTAAGAAAAAATTGAAGTAATTGTTTTTTAACTTATGAATTGAATGTGACTTTTCGATTTTTTGTACTTTCATAATGAAGAAAGGAACCCAGGACCAGCAGCATACACTCCATTGGTCAGACCCAGACTGGAGCAACCAGCTTACTCCATACAAGGAATAAGGAGAGAAAAATCACAACTTCTGGGACCATTTTCAACATTATAGTTATGTTAAAGTATTTCAAAATAACTATCTGACTGCTGTGGAAAAATAAATAACAAAAAGCACAATTAAGACATTTGTAATGATTTTCATAAACTGGTTTCATTTAACTTTACAGAATATTAAGAAACTGTACATATAGTTTTTGTTATTGTAGGTGTTGTTTTATATATAACATAAGGGTATTTCAATATGTTTGCTCAATTATTAGCCATTTCACAAATGACTTTTCATGATTACATACCAAATTGCTGAAGATGTTTAAATACCAAACGTTTGATTCCAAGAATCCAGTACAAACTACATGTAGAAAGTTCATTAAAGAATATCAAGTTGTTGTTTTTAAATTCGCCTCTAATTCCATTTTCTAAAAATGAACATTTTGACTTATAATTTAACTTGAGAGTCATGACTGTTAATGATATATAGATATAATAGATATTAGTCAAGAACAGTAAGTCAAAATATTAGTCAAGAACAGTAAGTCAAAAAGAATACTTAATGTTCCTTTCTACCTTTTTTTTTTTATAATAAAAGATTTAAAGGTAACTATTTCTAATACCTACTGCAATTTGATGTGTAATGTTATGATGGAAATTTTTGCTAAGCCATATTATTTTTACCATGACATTTTTTGTAACACTTGTAAAAAACAACACTCCTTTTTTAATAGTGTCGTTTGATTTTTCGCATTCTTGTACGTAGTTGTTTTTTTTTATATTTAATGCTCATTTTACATTAATGTTTAACTATAATTAACTAAGCTGTCTACTTAATCAACTTAAAATGAAAATATACATGTACACAGTAAAAATTATAACTGTTTGCCTACATCTTGCAACTAAATGCTGCAATATGCATAAACAGCAAGAAATGTTACTAACAACTATTATAAATTATATTTATTTAAACTTATTCCACAATCAGTATTAGAAAGTTTTTTACAGTATTATTTTTTCATAATTAAAATGTAAACAAATTATGCTATAGCAGTGGACAGCAGTACTGTATAGCCTACATTTTTTTTTACTTCATCAGTATTTTAATTTTTTTATTATATCATTTTACAAATATTACAAATTGTTTTATGTTTGAAAGAATTTTGTGTGTAAATGAACAATATTTTATACATTTAAGTAAATTATTCACTACAGAAAAGATTTTCTTTCCTATTTACAAAAAAATTATTGTAACTTTTAAACATTAATTATGTTTATTAAATTAAAATACAGAGATTGAGTAACAGCTGCCAATGACGTAAATGACTTAGAATCAGCCCCGTAGCATGAAAATTCTACAGCAGGGGCCAGGCAATAGCAGGTGGGCCAGGAAATAGATTTTACTAAGTAGAACAAATAAGCAGAGGGGACCAGACAAAAAGCAAGAGGGGGGTGCGGCCCCCCCTGCCCCCCCCCCCCCGCACGCAACATATATAGATAGGAGCTGCACATTTAATACTATAACAAAATCAGTAAACTTTTACTTAATAATGAATTATCAAACAAAGTGTAATGCTGCATAATTAAAATAGTATGAGCATACATACTTTTAAAAATATGTTCTTTTTTGAAAAATATAAGTCTTCATTATTGGAGGAAATTACTGTAAATCTGACATCGATTTGGGTCTGTAATATTTTTGTGATTTTCTGTTGGCTTAAAAGCAGAATGTTCACTTATTGCAAAACTTGGTTTTCTTTGAGTTTGTCTGCTTAATGGCAAACTTTCATGTTTCTCTACTAAATTACTTGATGACACACTTTCCTGTTTCTCTGCTAACTTTGTTCTTCCAATATCCTTTATGTGAGTGTTAGCTTTGTCTTTTTCTTGTGGGGTGCCTTTATTGTTCGTTAAAGAGTTGTTGAACATTGGAAATGAAGAACAAAAGTTATCTGTGAACGAAACTCCACTTAGTTTGGTTGTGTTTTGGTGCAATTGTAACCCTGGTGGTCCACTTGATAGACTGGAGATGTGAATAGGGAATGAATGGGAACTGTGTAACATTTTCAGTCGCTGATGTCGACGCCATTTAGCTCTTCTGTTGGAGAACCAAACCTATAACAAAGAGAAAAAAAAAAGATTATACTGCTTCAGACTTATTATTTAAGGACTCCAAAAAAAAAACCATATGTATATAGATATCAGCTCCGGGGTGCTTGGCCTCTTGGGGGGGGGGGGCTGCATTTTGACACTCGACACCATGGCATGAGATAATGTACTTAATATTTAATGTAAACAAAAATGTTCGAGGCCCCCATCAAGCTGGGGCCCGGGGAACTTTAGAATTTGGATCACCCTTCTCCCTCACCCTAGGTACGTCTTTGATATATGCATATAAATTATCTACTCTAGCCATAAAGCCCACCTAGTTGTAGTAAATATACAGTCCACAAATGAAAAAAGTGGACTAACAGTCAATTGAAATTATTGTGTGTATTTTTTTTTATTATTTTTTTGAACTATTTAGTTATCATTTGGAGTAGTTTAATAAAAATCCACAGGGTTGAGTCATATTTTTCAATTCTTATTTAGTGCCTTCGTAGTTCTTTTGGGCCGCTATGAGGAGACTGCGATATTTTGGGACACAAGGTAAATAAAAATCAATATTTAAAGGTCTAGTTTGCTCCATGAACAACTCTGATGACATCTAAATGATTTTATTCCCCATCAAATTGTTGAACTTACTTGAACTCTTGCCTCTGAAAGATTAGTTTTACTTGCCAGAGCCTCTCTGGTGGCCACTCCAGGATAGTGGGTCTTCTGTACATGAATAGTTTAACAATATTTGCATCATTACTAGAAAATTAATATTTTTTTATTTAGTTTGATGCTGTTATATTAACGATTTCACTCAATTTCAAACATAGAAATAGAATATTATTATTTGCATAGAAATATTCTGAGTTATTCACTGTAGATTCTGTATAGGATGTTTTATTTAGCCAATAGTCTCTCACCATAAATTCTTGTTCTAAAAGATCCAGTTTTATTTAACCAATAGTCTCTCACCATAAACTCTTGTTCTAAAAGATCCAGTTTTATTTAACCAATAGTCTCTCACCATAAACTCTTGTTCTAAAAGATCCAGTTTTATTTAACCAATAGTCTCTCACCATAAACTCTTGTTCTAAAAGATCCAGTTTTATTTAACCAATAGTCTCTCACCATAAACTCTTGTTCTAAAAGATCCAGTTGACCCTGTGAAAACGTTGTTCTGTTTCTCCTCAATTTCTGGCTAATATCTTGCTCATTGGGTCCGCCCATTGTCTCTGGTGTTTCTGGTCCAAGTAAAACAAAGACACAAAGTTAAGGTAAGGAATTGGCGTAACTAGATTGGGGGGGGGGGGGCTGACCCTGGCGGGACTTTTTCATATTTTTTGGCCATAGGAATAGACGGCAGTTTTATCTGTGAAGTCTATTAAGGATGAGATGTTCATCTCTTAGATACAATAAACCAATAATGGGACAGTTAGTGCATTGCCCGTTTCTTTCATCCCCCCCACCATAGCCGATAGTGCAATGACCATGGTGACACCACGGGAGATACAGAGGGAACTTTAACCATGACCTTTAAAAAATCACTTAGTTCTCACCAGGGATCGAACCCAAATATATATATTTAAATATATATATGTATATACAGTGGCGCAACCAGGGGGGTGGCAGGTGGGGCTTGAGCCCCCCCCCCAGACCAAATCATCATACATATTTTACTATATAAACTGTCTTTTTTCTATATGTGAGCCCCCCCCCCCCCAGCTTTTTTTTGCTGGTTGCGCCTCTGTATATTATATATATATATAGAAAGAGAGAGAGAGAGAGACAGACAGACAGACAGACAGAGAGAGACAGAGAGAGAGACAGAGAGAGAGACAGAGAAAGATAGACAGAGAGACAGACAGACAGACAGACAGATAGATAGATAGATAGATAGATAGATAGATAGATAGATAGATAGATAGATAGATAGATAGATAGATAGATAGATAGATAGATAGATAGATAGATAGATAGATAGATAGATAGATAGATAGATAGATAGATAGATAGATAGATAGATAGATAGATAGATAGATAGATAGATAGATAGATAGATAGATAGATAGATAGATAGATAGATGTTATGTACTTTATCTCGCGCCTCATACCAGTTCTGTCTTTCCTCCCTGTTCATTATTCTTTCACACGGCCTCGTTCCAGTTAGGAAGGAGGAAGAAGGGAGGTAACTTAGATTTTCTTTCTCCTTGATTAGTAATTCTCACCCATGGTCCTACCAGGCCCGTAGCGTGCGGGGGAGCCAGGGGGGCCGCCCTCCCTACGTTTTGACTGCCCCCCCTCTGCTTGTTTGCTCTACTTAGTAACATTTATTTCCGGCCCCTCTCCCCCCGCTATTGGCCAGGCCCCTGCTGTAGAATGCCTGGCCCCTGCTGTAGAAAGCCTGGCCCCTGCTGTAGAATTTTAACGCTACGGGGCTGGTTCCTACCCATACAAGTGACGTGTCACATTGCTACATTGTTACAGATTACTTTGCAAATTAATGAAAAGTCAATGAATTCTCCATTTAGATCTTCAGATATAAATTGTATCATCGCCAAATGCAAAAAAAAAAAAAAAATCTAAAAATAACTTTATTAATAAGGGAAAACAAAAGTTCATCTGAGGTGAATTTGTATTTAAGTTGACTGAAGCAGTAACATAATTGGCATGAGTCAAATAGGCGGGGGGAGGGGGAATGGGGGGTCGATCTTTCTCGGCGCCAATTACCTATACGCATAAGGATGAATGTCATTTTTTAAAATCCGCCTCGAACGGACTGAAACAACTGTTCACTCTGTAAGAAACATTTATCTCCCTACCATCGTGGGGCGAATATTGATCTCGTCTGTCGTCTGCTTCATCGTCTGCTTCCATTGGTCCGTGCGGCGATGACGTCAGAGACATTGGGTATGGATACATTTGACTGGCTCTTACTGGCTGAATTGAAGAAGTCTGCGACACCGCTAAGACAGGTGGAGGAGCTGCCAGTGTTGCAGTTGATGGGATCTGTCCTGGACTAGGCTGCGTCCACCATGGTGACGTATACAGGGGGTGGAAGAACTGAGATGCCAGCCTGGCATATTCCTTGGCAGCTTTTTCTGCGCATCGATTTCTGAGGATTCTATTTATAGAGCTAACACTTGGTACGTTGCTGTGAGTACATACGCCTTCAGTGAAAAGAAAAAAATTAGAAACTTGAACTATTTTGTAAATCAAACAGATATCGTATGGCCTTGCATACATAAGACATCATCTTTAGATTTAAAGTATAACGTATTTCATATTTGAAAACTTGTAGCATTCCGTGCATGTCAGAGGAGGGGTATTTATTCTGGCTGTCGGCTATATATTCTGGCTGTGGGCTATATATTCTAGCTGTAAGCTATATATTCTGGCTGTGGGCTAAATATTCTGTCTGGGGGCTATATATATTCTGGCTGTAGGCTATATATTTTAGCTATAAGCTGTGGGCTAAATATTCTGGCTGTGGGCTATATATATATATTCTGGCCGTGGGCTATATATTCTGGCTGTGGGTTATATATATGTTCTGGCTGTGGTCTATATATTCTGGCTGAGGGCTATTTATTCTGGCTGAGGGCTATTTATTCTGGCTGTGGGCTATATATTTTGGCTGTGGGCTATATATTCTGGCTTTGGGCTATTTGTTTAGTTTTCGTCAATCGATTGCCAGTAATTAATTTTACAATAGTCTCATAATTTTCTAAAAGCTAGAGAACTGGACAACATGCAGAGGCGTACATAGGGTGGAGAGAGAGGGGTGCAAATTCGAAAGCTCCCAAGAGCCTAACCTTAAGGGGGGCCCCCCAAATTTTTTTACATTAAATATTAAGTACATTATCTCATTTCATGGTGTCGAATGTCAAAAATGCAGGGGCACCCAAAGAGGCCAAGCCCCCACTCAGGCTTGAGCCAGAGGCCGCTACTGACCACTACCCGCGTGTGGCAATTTGAGTCCCCCATGTGCGGCCCGAACAAAAGAAATTGAAATAAAGTTTCACGGTTGTTGTTTTTTCCCTGGGAATTTGTTAACTCATGTAGCATTATGTCTGAAGCCTGATTGCTAACAGTGGCAATGAGCCAAATCTTATTTCTTTAACATATCTCAACATTTGTTCAATCAATGGCAAAATGTGTGGGGACAACATTCAGATTTGTTCGACCTTATCAATCGATGAAAACTAAGACATGATGTTTATTTTATATTGAAAGCTCGTATTAACTCACTAACTATAGAGACACATACTGGTGGAAACTGTCAGGGGCCCAATATTAGATGGCATCAGCCCTCCTATGGGTAGAGTGCTAGGTCACTATTTAAAGTTTGTTTTTAATCACGATGCATGCGGCATTCGTACCAATTGACGCCTATTAAGGTGCTACTGTTTTAGTACATGTATACCCAATTTACGCCTATTAAGGTGCTACTGTTTTAGTACATGTATACCCAATTTACGCCTATTAAGGTGCTACTGTTTTAGTACATGTATACCCAATTTACGCCTATTATGGTGCTACTGTTTTAGTATATCCAATTGACGCCTTTTAAGGTGCTACGGTCTTAGTATAGGCCATATTTGAAACATTCAAAATGTATATCATTAAATAATACAATATTGTTCTTGAGCTGGTATTTTCATTAAAACACAACAACTATGTCATGTTTATTTCCTGATTTACCTTCTGCTAGAAGCCTGTCTCTAATCTCCCAAGCGAACATTGTTGGATTCTCTGTCTTGTACAGTTCAATTTTATTCACTACAGCAGGGGTGGCGACTTTAGGTTTGCTGCCACCAATAGAGGTACAGCGTAAATTAAACGAATCATACACTTTGCCTGACAGAAAGCAAATGACAAATACTATTTAAATGTATGACCCAGTCGTTGATGAGGTAATAAACTTGCAAAAAATTAACAGAATCTTAAACTAATTATAAAATAATTATAGTATTAATAAATATTAGGCGCAAATTTAAAATGCAGTTTATAGTCAGGGCTAAGCTTTTATATAAATAAGTAAAAAAGCTGTGAGAGATTTTGGAATTCCTTTCTAGAGATGGACTTACATATTAATTTACTTAATATTTTACAAAAACGGACAAAGGAGCATAGGGAAAAGGAAATCACTTGGACAATGTCAGACAATCAAAAGGCCCTTGACTACCTCTGATAACTGAAGACCCTCTGCTCATTCCCCTGAGGGAAAAAAAAACCACTTTTGTTGCTGCAAAAAAAAAAACAAGCAATTAAGCCTGTTCCATTCTGGACACAGGACGTGTTAGCGCATTTTCGTGTTATGTATCAGTACGTTTGTTAGCTTTCAGTAAATATTTGTAAATTTTGGAAATGTTTATAAATTCAATTGTGTAATGCATATATCTGTAAAAAAAAATTATAAAGACGTTTCTTTATATTTGAAAAAAAATTATTGTCTCTTAAATCTAACTACAAGTGGTTTGTGGTTACTGAAATACGACTCATTATTGAAAACATTCGAAATTATAGTCATTTAATCGTCCGATAACTCCGTCAATTGTTGCATAGCTCTGATACTTTCAATTAAACTCAGAACACAAGCTTACTATTTCATTTGATGAGTTTCTTAATAAATCTTGGTGAAACTACGTGCTGCAGTATTTCGCACCAAATGAACGGGCTATTGAACGTACAAGGTGTATATATAATATATAATCCCCTTATGAGCCCTGAAGCCCGGCCCTCAGAGGTCCTATCGCGAAATGAACTTTTGATGTACACATGGCAGGCCAAGACCTACAAAATGATATATACATCATGGGTCTAAGACTTATAGTTGCTGAGATATAGCGCTCCTTTATTAATATAGCTTATATAGTAAAAAACGGTACTAAGGCCCCTTTTACGGCCCTGAGAGGTCAGATCGCGAAATGGAAAAAGTCATTTCTTGGTAGGCCAAGACCTACAAAATGATATATACATCATGGGTCTAGGACTTATGGTTGTCGAGATCTAGGGTGATGACGGACAGATGGACAGACAGACAGACAAAACGGGGACAATAGAGCATTTTTTTTCGAAAATGCTCTAAAAATACTTCAAAATATAATTCGAAAGCTACCAGGACTCGGGCCTTCTGTAAAGTGATCTGGTTGACTTTACTTTATACGAGGCTGGCTGATAGGCCTATATGGCAGTATGTATTAAAATGATAAACATATAGGCCTATATATATATATATATATATATATATATCAGAAGAAACCCGAGGAATTATTTGTATTCTCATTGCTCACAATGTCAATATGCAGAGGCGTAATTGTAGGAAGCAGCCCGCCCCGGGAGGCGCTTACTTTTTTGCTAGCCAGGGGCGGCATCTACCGTACCTTAGCTGTTGGTTTTTTGTTGTGTTTGTTTTTCTTTGCAGTGTTCTCATAGTCTAACTCTTGCGCCACTATGGCTAGTTAGGTAAAGTAT
This sequence comes from Bulinus truncatus, assembly GCA_021962125.1. Lineage (NCBI taxonomy): Eukaryota > Metazoa > Mollusca > Gastropoda > Planorbidae > Bulinus > Bulinus truncatus. The sequence continues at coordinate 3,228,186 of JAGDYQ010000072.1, read as the reverse complement.
ACATGATAATGATAAGGTACAGAGTAGAACCCTTGCACCACCATGGCTAGTTAGGTAAATGTACACATGATAATGATAAGCTATTTTTAAACGTATCATATGACATTGTCTAGCCAATGTTACTGCCATCTGGTATAGTTAAAAAAACAGTCATATAATTACGTGACTCGTCTGTGTGTACTTAACAGGTGACCAAGAAGTGAGCACATAGTGCCTGACAATAACATCTGTAAATAATATTTACTCACGCCTGAGCTCAACTAACGGTAAACAAATCGTATTAATATTGGGAACAAATAGAACAATAGATAAAACAGGCTGTGATTCTGTGCTTGCATTAGTGTGGTCCACACTGTGTTGACTCAAGACCCCCATTGTTCCTCCCGGTCCATTATAACGGTCATGTAAACCGTATCAATTACCGACAGAGGCGTGGATACTCACAAGAACATTGCCATTAAATGAAACATTTTAACGTGAACGTGTATTCTCAATACTTCATTGTTCCCAGATATTGTAGTGACATCCAGCCCCGTAGCCAGGGGGGGGGCACTGGGGGACCGTGCCGCCCCCCCCTCCCAGCTAGGTGTGGAGTGCCCCCCCCCCCGCTTAAAAAAGAAGAAAAGAGGAAAAAATAAAGAAAAAGTAAAGATGCCCCCCTTGCTGGGTATTGGTGCCCCCCTGCTGACTTTGACCTGGCTACATCTAGGGCTAAACATTGAGAGTTAATGTGTGTTTGTGTTCTATGGCATAATGAGTAACCGTATTTTTTTATTTTTTAACAAGCAAACTATCTTTCAATTTTTTTTTATAAATTATATTCCAACATAGTTTGGAGAAAAAAATTAGATAATAATAACAGAAAAAAAAACTTTCAGTCATTTAATCTCGGATGTATGTATATTTCCAGGACTGAGATAGATAGATAGATAGATAGATAGATAGATAGATAGATAGGTAGGTAGGTAGGTAGGTAGGTAGGTAGGTAGATAGATAGATAGATAGATAGATAGATAGATAGATAGATAGATAGATAGATAGATAGATAGATAGATAGATAGATAGATAGATAGATAGATAGATAGATAGATAGATAGATAGATAGATAGATAGATAGATAGATAGATAGATAGATAGATAGATAGATAAGCTGATTGATTTATTGATTGATATTAAATTGCATTTATAGTTCAATAGCTATTACGTAAATCGTAATTTGTTGTTAACTGCCCATGAATTAATAAAATGATAGGTGTTTAGACATAACATGTATTTCCAATGTAATGGCAATTGTACAGTTTTTAGTAAAAATATCAATTTTGATTTAAAATGGAAATGTTAACCGAGAAGGCGTTTTGGTTGTGAGTTCGTGCATGTTGTAGCCTGATCTGCATGGCACAGGTTATGAATTCAAATCCCAGCTTGTCCAGTCACCTGTATCTTCCACAGGCCCGTAGCGTGTGGGGGCAGGGGGCCGACCCCTGCGTTTCGTCTGCCCCCCCTGCTTATTTGTTCTACTTAGTAAAATGTATTACCTGCCCCCCCCCCTGCTTTTGCCTGGCCCCTGCTGTAGAATGCCTGGCCCTTGCTGTAGAATTTTCACGCTACGGGGCTGATTTTCCATTGTATCTCCATAGCCATTGCATTCTCGACTATGGAGGGGGATGATAAAAGTGCACTACAAAAACTTCCCATTTAGTGGTTAATGGTATCTAAGAAATAAAAACTTCAAATTTACAGGGACTTAGGTTGTCATGTCCGTCGATGTGGTAGGTGTTGTTACGAGTTTAACTATCAGCTAATGTGGAATCCACAGCAATCTTATGATTGTGGATCCCTGTTTTCCATGGTAGGGATATAAAATGCAGCAATTGGTTCCTTATTGGTGCAAAAGATAAAAGATCACCTTGACAGATATCTCGTATAGTTTTTACAAGATCATTGAAAGACGAGACTGAATTAGAGGGAAACGTCACTATTGTCGCTAGTACAGAAAATATCTTTATTGTCGCTAGTACAGGAAAACGTCACTATCGTCGCTAGTACAGGGAAACGTCACTATTGTCGCTAGTACAGGAAAACGTCACTGTTGTCGCTAGTACAGGAAAACGTCACTATTGTCGCTAGTACAGGAAAACATCACTATTGTCGCTAATACAGGAAAACGTTACTATTGTCGCTAGTACAGGAAAACGTTACTATTGTCCCCAGTACAGGAAGACGTTACTATTGTCCCCAGTACAGGAAAACGTCACTATTGTCGCTAGTACAGGGTAACGTTGCTATTGTCGCTAGTACAGGGAAACGTCACTATTGTCTCTAGTACAGGGAAACGTCACTATTGTCTCTAGTACAGGGAAACGTCACTATTGCCGCTAGTACATGGAAACGTCACTATTGTCGCTAGAATCGGTTTACTTGAATCTGTTAATAAACTCTTTAGTTTGTGTTGGTTTCCTTCATAAATATATAGAAGGTTGTGCGGTGATTAAACAAACAGACTGCAGGTTAAAATTATAAATACACTTACTCCATACTTTAGGGATACATTCTTTGTTGTCTTTGCCTGTTTCACTGGCCACTGATGACAACAGTGATGAAGGGTAAGGAAATCCCAGCAGTGGTGAGACATAAAGTGGCGGCAGAGACACAACATCGTCCATATGTTGACTGAACATCTTAAGGTCACGCAACTAAACACTGTCGACACAATGGTTGATAAACGACGATAAATTAGAAATAAATTCAAAAGACTCGATGAACAATTGTTTTACATTAGATCTACATGTGTTAGATTTTATTTAAATAATGTAATACTGGTTAAATGAAACGAAACATCAAAGGAAACAAGAAATAAGACACATTCGAAAATGAATATTCTACTTCATTAAAAAATATTTAAAATTAAAACAAAATTATTTTCAAACAGAGGCTTTTAATAAAATAAATGGCGTAAATCATACAAACATTTATTTAAATTTATTGATTAAAGAAAGCGTAAACGCCAATATGGATTGAGTTGTTCTTTTATTAATCTGGCCCACTCTCTTATTTAGTCAATAAAATGTATCTATAAATGTTTGTATGACCTAAGACATTTTTATAAAAGTCTATTTTAAAAAAAAAAATTTTATTATACTTTTAGTGCTAAAAGTATTTTTGTTGTTTTTGTTTGTATAATTAATATAAACTCATTATTGGTGTAATAGTGTGATAACTAAAGAATAAAACATCTTTTGTGTTATATTTTCTTATACTTTATATTGTTGAGAGAATTTCAATTGCTATTGTTGGTAAATAGCTCCAGTCTAAAAAATAACATTTCAGAACTTACTACATTTAAGTACCCATGTTAAACTTGAGAAACCAAAATCTTTTTTCCATTATTTTTCTATTTATATAAAAATTATCATGATTCTATAAAAATTTAAATAGCGTTTTACTTTTTAGTACATTTTTTATAAAATTTGCTTTTTGTTATTGGTGGGTTTTTTTTTTAATTATATTTTTATTTACAGTTTAAAATATAAAAAAGGTTTAAAAATCTCACTATCTTAAATGGACAAAAATGTTTTATTTAGTATCTTAAAATTTCAAACTATTTCAAGAAACAATTAAGAGTTTCAAAAAAAAAAAGTATAAAAAGAAGGATTATTGTCTCAAATAGTTTGATTCTTTATATGTTTGAATGTTATTCTTGGAATGTTGAATCCTTTGTGAGACATTTGAATGTCTGGTTTTGTTAATTTAGCGTTTACATTATTTAAATTAATTTATTATTTTACTCATTGTTTCTAGAAGCATGTTTAGTCTAAAGCTTTATTTTAATTATTTATTAAAGTATGCGAAAAATTGATTTTGTGGGTTACCCATCTTTTTAGAACATTTTCGAAAAAAAAATGCTCTATTGTCCCCGATTTGTCTGTCTGTCTGTCATCACCCTAGATCTCAACAACCATAAGTCCTAGACCCATGATGTATATATCATTTTGTAGGTCATGGCCTGCCATGTGTACATCAAAAGTTCATTTCGCGATAGGACCTCTGAGGGCCGGGCTTCATGGCTCATAAGGGGATTATATATTATATATACACCTTGTACGTTCAATAACCCGTTCATTTGGTGCGAAATACTGCAGCACGTAGTTTCACCAAGATTTATTAAGAAACTCATCAAATGAAATAGTAAGCTTGTGTTCTGAGTTTAATTGAAAGTATCAGAGCTATGCAACAATTGACGGAGTTATCGGACGATTAAATGACTATAATTTCGAATGTTTTCAATAATGAGTCGTATTTCAGTAACCACAAACCACTTGTAGTTAGATTTAAGAGACAATAATTTTTTTTCAAATATAAAGAAACGTCTTTATAATTTTTTTTTTACAGATATATGCATTACACAATTGAATTTATAAACATTTCCAAAATTTACAAATATTTACTGAAAGCTAACAAACGTACTGATACATAACACGAAAATGCGCTAACACGTCCTGTGTCCAGAATGGAACAGGCTTAATTGCTTGTTTTAATTCAATTCATTTTGGAAGTTCATATAAAGAGAAGAATAAATCAACAATTATTGGAAAAAAGTTTTTTTTTTGTTTTTTTTTTAATTAGAGGTCCTGTCGCGAAATGAACTTATAAAAACGATAATTTAGTCACAACCAAGCTTGGAGATATCATTATTATTTTTTTTGTACCTGGGATCATATAGCCTAAGTAAGTAATGCTAGTGCTTAAAGATTAATATCGTTTGATATTTATTCTACCCTTACCTCAACGGCAAACTTCTCTCAAACTTTCGACGGGGACACTCTCCTGTTTATTCTCGTCCAGCTCAGGGATATAATTTCTACTTTCAGGTGTCGTCAACTCATGAGCAGAGTGAGGTGAACATGCAGGTGAGCAACAATGTGAATACCTCCCATAGGTGAGCCGTGATGGATCCGGTGGGGCCGGGGGGGGGAAGGGGTCGACGTATGGGGCACGGGGTGTGAGGGGAGCACACGATGAGCTACTCACACGTTGTAATTATTTGTCCCCTCCCCCCCCCCCTTCAGGGCGAGATCGGTCATTGTTGATAAATACGACAGACTGGCAACTTCCAATGAAACCGATGACATGTAACAGGCTGACCAATCAAGACATATTAATTTATATAATAAATGAATGGAATTGGGGGGGGGGGGTTGGGGGGGGGCAGGCAGGGACGGAGAGGATAGGTTGTAACAAACGAAATATTAATAAGAGCTCTTTTATCATAATACGTTCGTATGTATCTACATCAAACCACTGGATTACAAAAGGGTAAAAAGAGTCATGTTGCAAAAAGTATTTGTAAAGCCAATTGTAATAGCTTACGAATAGCTCCCCCCAATTGTTTTTTTTTTTTTTTTAAAGTAAATGGGACTTTTTAAAGCCATGGAGGTGTGTCTTCTTTCAAAACATAAGCACACACACACACACACTTCAGGCACGCGCGCGGGGAAATGGTGTTCTGTGACCACGCCCACGTGGCTAAGTCATGTCTAATTGGGAGGCTGAGCTGGAGGGGATGGGGGGGAGGAGGAGGGGAGTGAGAGAGGTCCTCTCAAAGTTTTTTCTCATAACATTGATTGATCTGAACGTTTTTCCGCAAGTAGCCCTCGGGGCACGGCGAGCGGACAAACTGTTACGACGAGCAGGTAAAGTCGCGTGAAGCAGGCCATAGCTACACACTTTTAGCCCGTTAATGAAACTCGGCAATAAAGACTTGCTCCTTACCTTCAATCCACCCCCCGCCCGCCGGCCCCCCGCCCCCCCAGATTTTTATCGATACGGTCTAAACTAGATGACAATGATGAAAGATAACTTTGTTCATGGAATACAAAGGAGAGCTTAGTTGGCACGTTCTTATCGGTGTTACTGTAACGATTACCTCTCAAGTTATAGCCCAACACTCACTTTAAACAGTATTTACAGTATTGTTGAGATAGGACGCAATCGCATTATAACGTACTCAGCCTACTAATTTCAAACATTTATTTTATTACGTTTAATTTTTAATAAATACAAGTGATTTTATAAAATGTATCAAATAATTATAAACAATTGTTCGATTATATTGCTATTTTTTTAAAAATAAGCTGGCATTTTTTCTTTTGTGTTCATTATTATTTTTGTTTGTTTTGTAAATAACATTTACAAAACAAAGAATATTGCCAGCTTTTTTTTTAAAACAAAAAGCCAGACAAATGGAAGAATACTTATGGTAATTAAATTAATTATAACTAGATACAAGCAAAAATAATGGAATTAAATAGATTTTTTTTTTAACTTTATCATTCTATATGCTAATGAGGCTGCTATGATTCAAGATAATGAAGACCAGCCCCCGTGCACGAGTGGCGAATCAAAGTCACCCAGCGTCTGAAGCATGCGGCCAGGCGCATAAAATAATCTAGGGAATGACATCACAGAAAGATGGCGCTGATTGTCAAGCTCAAGCACGCGCCATGTGAATAAGTGAACACTGTATAGCCCTAGGGATAACACTTTATTAAATGCACGGACCGAGGGCTTGAAGGCAGTATTATTATATTTATACACACAGCCGTTCTAATGGCCTAGGGCCCCCACATCTTAATGGACCCCCCCCCCCACCCCATCCACCGCTTTTATTGTGTGGTAACCAAGTGAAATTTTAGAAATTAGTACACATCGTCTAACTCCTCTTGGTAATCAAAGTGTGTTTACACATTCAGAAGAGACATTGTAAGAGCGAGTCTAACATCCTGGCAAGCCTACACCTTAACATTTCGTCTTGTCCGTTACAAGGAAGGTAATCTGTAAACTATCTGAGGTCCCCGTGCTAAAATGACTGCACTTAGGACAGCCCCGTAGCGTGAAAATTCTACAGCAGGGGCCAGGCATTATACAGCAGGGGCCAGGCAATAGCAGGGGTGGGGCAGGTAATACATTTTACTAAGTTGAACAAATAAGCAGAGGGGGGGCCAGACAAAAAGCAGGGGGCCCGTCCAAGTCGGAGGTCACCAGTGGGGGGGGGGGATCCGTCCCATTGTCATAATTTATCAGGGGCTCCATAAGTCCTGCTAGTGCTACGGACCTGGTGGAGGATGCATGGTCGGCAATAACCGAGCACCATTTCATTATTGGGGGGGGGGGGGGGCGCAGTTCTTCAACCAAAAACAATAAAAAAAATTCTCTTGAAGTAAAATAAGAAACTTCATGTTTATGTGGGGTACATAAATACGGTGACCTCCCTTTGACTTGAGGTGACAGGACCGTGTTGTTTCAGTTTGTACTGTCTGCTAGGATTGATTACCGTGAGGGTGGAGAGAGGCTATGGGGCACATGATGAGTCACTGGCAGGCCTTGGGAGATGGGGATGTAGCCGGGGCGTGGCTCTATATGGCCCACAATGCTCAAAAGGCCCACGAGGTCCAGGCGCCCACAAACTTTTTAATTTAATCCGAAATGTAGAATAATTAGGTCACTATTTTTTTTTAATCACGAACGCATTAATTAAGATTATACAAGATTAAATATAATGAAACAGACCTACCAAAACATTTTGACTAAGTAATTCAGAGTTTCGCTAGAAACAAAAGCCATGAAAGAACCTTTTGTTTATATGTAGGTAATGATTTTGGTTTAGTTACTATGTTTATTGAGAAATGGGTGGAGCATAACTTATTGCTGTCAAATGAATATAGTTATAGTACATGTAATTAAATGTTTTATTTATTTTTTCGAAATGTATTTAAACAATGTATTATTGGCATTAGAGTTACATAACTATTTAGGCGACACGCGTGCGTCACATTCGTCTGTATACAATTTTGTACAGGGTCCCACGCAACTTCCTGGCATCGGGGCCCAGAATTTGTCTCGGCGGCCCTGGTTACAGACTAGATGAGACATATGTGTACAGTGAGTTGTGAGTCTGAGATTGTTTTGTGCAGTTTTACTCAAATGTTTTTAAATAGTGATTTAATAGATTATATGGTTGAAGAATTCCTGGAAATCAGTGGCGTCACTATGGTTGGTGTCACCCGGTGCGGTAACTCATGGTGTCACCCCTCTCATGACACCCCACAGACATACAGCATTCTTAGCAAAATTTATAAATAAATTTACAACGACAATAGAAGAATAAATAATTGATATCTATAGGTCAGTGCAAGTATACCAATAATTTCATTAAAATAATTAATGATAAAAAGTACGCAGTGTCTGTTAATAATCGGAGATATTTTTATATTTGGCATTTATAAAGTCATTTGCTGTTGATAATCTTAGATGTTTTTATTTATTTTTAAAAATTAAATACGGCTTTGAATTATTTAAATTACAAAATAAGAATATAGGCCTAAAACTAGATATTTTGCATTTAGGTGTCACCCCTTGTGAGGGTGTCACCCGGTGCGGTCCGCACCCCCCTAGTGACGCCACTGCTGGAAATTGGGTAGCTTTTTATATGATTTATATTGAATAAGCTAGGGAACAAAGATTTGATTTTATTGAATTAAAGAAATGTGACGATATGTGACATAAAGTGTGGCGATATGTGATAAAAGTGGGACGGATGGCCGAGTGGTGAGATACTCTGTGAGAACCTAGGGAATTATTCCAGGTGAAATTTGTTTCAAAGTCGTCCCACCTGAGATAGGGTTGGTGAAGTTAAGGCGACTGGGCGTTAAACTAACCACACAATCCCTTCATATGCCGAGGTTATAGAAACTGATGAATTCTAAACTTCATCTGCCCCGATGACCCGTTAGGGCTAAGGGAACTTTACTTTTTTTTTTTTTTTACACATGACAAAGTTTATGGGGCCAACATAATAGACAGGCCTTGTGGATTCTAATTAAACACCACTTCATGAACCTACTTTAAGACTAATGGAGCACTTTCTTTCCAAATAATTGTATTCATAAATTATGTTTTCTTCTCTACTTCTTTGTTCGCTCGAAAACATTGTTTCAGTATAAAATAGTTTCAATATAAAATAGTTTCAATATAAAATAGTTTCAATATAAAATAGTTTCAGTATAAAATTGTTTCAATATAACATTGTTTCAATATAAAATTGTTTCAGTATAAAATAGTTTCAATAGAAAATGTTACTATCACAACCAATAAAGCTGGACATTGATCTCAATCTTACAATGGTATTGTGAATATTAAGCGGTTAATAATTTTCGCGCCAGATTTCTCCCTTTATTGATCTGTTTATCCTTACCTGTATTAAATAACAATAAAATAATGCGGGAGTAATAAACCAAAATCCAGCTTTTATTATGTTCGATTATCTCCCCGAGTGATCTAATAATTCTCCAACAAACTATCCAGGGTTATGGTCGCATGTGGCGCTTCGTTGAGCTTTTCTTTTGCGCGTATACCTATGAACCAATTATTTCTATTATTTAATTACTTTGGTTCATTGTATCTTGAACATAACTGACTGTGGTGCGGCCCCCATATCTACTATAGAAATATCCGGAGTGCGGTATTCGGCGTTCACATACATGGTCACTCCTGATCTATAGTGCCCAAAGTGACGGAATTAAAGGCGCTCACACCTGGCATGACCCCTGGAGCCTCCACATGCCACGGATCCCCGTAAAACTTACTGCCTTTTCAAATGTCTCTCCATTTTTTTTTATATGCCCACAATTTCAATCTGCATCGGATACCTAATCTGATCCAAGTCAGTCCCTTTCCAAGCCTACTACGCCAAAGGCCATACCCGAACAATCGCTCAGTGTCTTTGCAAGCTTAATAGCCCTATGCAAATCGCTAACTACTCATTTAAAATTCATAAAAGTGTGTGTTTGCGGTACGGGGTTTTAATGGGTAGATAACACGTATCTCCCTACATCATAGACATAGATACAAACTCGGGATCTGAAATTATCCACAAGGACTATTACTACAGAGCTGACCGGTGTACCCATATGTTTATCACCACCCTAGTCTTCCCCCACCCTTACTCTCTCTCTCTCTCTCTCTCTCTCTCTATATATATATATATATATATATATATATATATATATATATATATATATATATATATACTGTACTAAACATGTGAGGACCGTCTCAGTCAACAGATACAGACATGTTTACAACAAACCAATCCAATGAAGTATCTACCGGACACATGTTACCAAATCACAACCATCTCTCAATGCCCCCCCCCCAATCTATTAATTAACCCATAATTAATGTTTGTATTCCCAAGCTAGTCATTTTTAAATATAACAATAAAGCTAAGCACGTCAAACTAGTCTTTTTTTTTTACAGTGTCGGGATGTTCTTATAAATATAACAAACACAAGTTTATGCTTACTGACCAGCGGTTCACAAACTTTTACGATTCGCGACCCACTAAGATATCAGTTATAATGTTAGCGACCCATTAAGATATCAGTTATAATGTTAGCGACCCATTAAGATATCAGTTATAATGTTAGCGACCCATTAAGAAATCAGTTATAATGTTAGCGACCCATTAAGATATCAGTTATAATGTTAACGACCCACCTTCAGAGAAAAACTATAACAAAATAAAATGAGAATGAAAGCGTCATGAATTGTTACATAGATTTCCCCTGTTTAGTTTTATTTAATACATTTTTCTAACTTTGTAACATATTGAGAAATAGTGTATACATAAATAAATTCTCGATCCTTTAATTGAACATATCAATTGGTAGCGATCAACCTGAAATTCGTTCGTGAGCAACACTTTGAGATCCACTGATATCGATTATGCTGTAAAACTTCGAACATTTGCGTCTCATACATTCGCTATTTTCTTATGTGTTCTTATTTTTTAAAAATTGTGTACTTTTCTAATACATGTATTTTAGTCTTTTTTTTTTAATGGACCAGATGGCGGTTTGTTTTTGTCTAACGGAAATCCCCTATCAGACTGCTTTATTTTTTCCAACCGATTTCCTTTATAGAAATACATAATAGCTGATGCTAGTTTGTATTTGTTATTTCCAGCCGGTTGTACTGAGGAAAGCCTATATCAACAACTTTGGTGCAGCCCCGTAGAGTGAAAATTCTACAGGAGGGGCCAGGCATTCTACAGCAGGGGCCAGGCAATAGCAGGGGGGCCAGGTCATACATTTTAATAAGTAGAGCGAATAAGCAGGGGAGCCAGATAAAACGCAGGGGGGCGGCCCCCCGGACCCCCGCACGCTACGGGCCTGCTTTGTGGTGGTTGGTTCAATAAATATAACCGAAACATTATAATGTATTCAGTATTTTCCATATGGTCAGAAACGGATTTACATTGCTCCCCATGTGCAGAAGAAATACTGGGCCCTTCAATATCAATAGAGACAAATAGATAGGAATCAAAGCTGCAGGTATAACATTTTAGGCTGCTGCTGTTGTTGTTGTTGTTTTTGCCCCTCTTTGAAGACGGGGGGGGGGTGTCCGGAACGCCTTTAATCACAATGCACATTCCCTGTGATGATTCATCCTCTTTATTACCTTCAATGAATAGTTATTATTTGTGAGTTCATATAGTTCAATTCAAAGAAATAGATGTATGCATGTAATTACAATTATCCAATATCTTGCCGTGCCTCCACATCTGCGACGGGGCATGGAAAACTGACATCACGAATATGAGAAGTTGTACTGTAAAAACTTAAAAACACCTCACGCACATAATTGAACAATTAGTATTGTATATGAAAATTATGATCAAGTTGCTGGCGGGCAAAGATTGACCAACCATCTTCAATTAAACGTCTGCTAAGAACCAATCACAGTTTAACGCTCCAGCAGTGGGGAGAGGGAAAAACATGTAATAATAAAACAATGGTTCTCAAGCTATGTTCCATGGGGAAAAAATTGTGTTACATGAGGCCACTTCAAGTATCTCGCGAAAAAAATCAAGTATACTATTAATACGTGTGGTCGTTTTTATTTCAAACTATGGACGGTGTTTGCTAATGACGTAGCCTTCTTGTCTTCGCTGCGCTTTTTAAAAGGTTCGCCCATCCCTTCATTTGCCGAGGTTTATAGAAACAGATGATTTCTACACTGTAGGCAGGTCCGCTTTATTAACTAGACACAGTAGGCACTGTGCCTAAGGCCTACGGACTTTTCAAGGGCCTACGAAAGCCAGAACATAAAGTGAAAACTAGTTCAGAATGCCAGTAAAATTTAACAATGTTCGTATTAAAGTAACTATATATAACCGTGTGAGATGAACACCTGAGCAAGTCAAGCTGCAGTGCTGTAGATCTGTAAATTACAGTATGTTAACTTTTCAGCTCTTTGTCTTAGCAAAGTCATTTATGACGTATTCAAATGTCATTTCACTCATCAAATCCTTTTCAATTGAAAGTAATGCCAGGGAGGATAGTCGTGTTTGTCTCATCTTTGACAGAAAATACGTTTTTATCACTTTAAATTTAGAAAAGGAAGGTTCCCCTTCAGCACTTGTTCCGAAAATTGAAAGATAGATCCGGAAAGCAATATTTACATTTGGAAAACTTGTCACCAACCTATTCTGTATTTGTGCTGTAAGCATTTCAGCCATATTTTTCTTGTCAGCAAACACCCGTGAGAACAAAATAAATTCATTAGTAAATGCCTCTTCCAGACATCTCAATTAGTGACTTGGCTTTCGAAACTGTTTGATCAGTTGACAGAGATCTGTCCAGAAGAAAGTTGAACCTTTCATGTTTTCCCATCTCAGTAATAAGTTTATCCATGATAACATAAAAAGACTGAGTACGGAATTTTTCATTTCACTAGGACTCATACAATATCAATTTTTTGGAGCAAGTCTTTCCAAGTCACACACATTAACGCTGTCTCGAAATGGTCCAACTTCTTTATGACTGATTTGGCTTCATGCACAGAAGCTGGTGGTTGTCGTTCGCTTGTAGCAACATCAGACAATGCTTGTCGAATTCCCTTATAATTATCATAAAAAGCTCTAGCAGCGTCACTAGGTGCTGACCACCTTGTTGCTGATAGCCCTTGCAACATAAAGGTTTTTTCTTCCAGGCACTCTGTCAATTTTAACTATCCCTGAGGTGAAAGCAAAAAAAAAAAACGAGTGGACTGACTGAACGATAGCAAAATAGTTGACTGCAGCTGAACAGCTCTCCACAGCAGATGAGCCTACCAAATTGAAGCTGTGGGCAGCGCATGGCACCCACTCCGCTAATTTATTAATCTCTCTTCTTCTTCTTCTTCTTTGTTCTCGATATATGATTATGGAGGATTTCAAACGACCAGGCCTATAGTTATGATGAACTGCACGGTGGCATCCAGGTCCGTCTCGCTCTCATAAAGTTTTTGATTGAAGGAGGTCATCTGTGGCCAGAACCTGTTGCGAGCTGTGTCATGTAAAGGGCATGTTTGGAGAACATGTTCTGCATTATCTGGAGACATCCCACATGGGCAGTCCTCACTGTTTCCAATGCCTAGCCTTCGGAACATGTGTTGTCTTAGTCTGTTGTGCCCAGTTCTGAGTCTGAAGATAATATTTTGAGCTTGTCTGGGAAGATTATAATAGGGATTAATCTCTCTAAATCTGGCTTGTACTCCCGAATAAATCCCACTCATATTACTCGCATTGTCATAGGACTGCGATCTGCAATTGCCGATATCTACACCATGAAGTCTGAGAGTGCTCACCAAAAGATCGAAAAGGTATTTACTTTTGTGCTTTCAATTGGAAGGAACTGAAGAAAACGCTCTACAACAGTTTCACTTTTGAGAACATAGCGAACAACAACTGTCAGCTGATCCACATGACTGATGTCAGAAGTGAATCGATACTGATTCCATACTATTTAGCATTCTTAATTTCAGACAGTATCTGCGTCAATACTTTGGATCCCATTAACTCAATAAATTCATACAGGCAGAATGTTATGATACATTCCCCTTTCCATGTCTCTCAATGTGTTCCGTTAGAAAGGGATCAAATTCAGCTAAAAGGTCAATGCAAACAAGGCTATTTCCATTGTTATTAACAGTTATGTTAATGGTGGTCACCGCAAAAAAGCAAGGAATCTTATCACAACAACTATTCTCTTGAGAACATCAGTTCAGTATTTGCACGATTTTTGCTTCGAATTTTGCAGTTTTTCGTCAATTCTAGACGTCTGTTGATATTCTAACATCCTTGACAGAGCAGCAATGTGATCCTTCGACTTCTCATGTGATGTCATCCTTGCGACGGCGTTTTCCAGTCATCAAAACCATCGATAAACTGATCAGTGTCTCTGCTCATAAATTGCAGCAATGAACCCCGAATTTTTTCAATGTTTTTCTTCCTCCTCCTTTTTCTTCCGCTTCTCAAATCCACAATCGTGTTTCCTCTTGTATTCATCAGACATGGTTATTTAAAAGTATTATCGTTACTTTTTAAAAATTTTGTTAGAAAAAAGAAGCACACGATTACTATAAATAACGAATGCAAAGCGCATGATGTAACACCAGAATTACTACGTCATCACTGCATAGAGTCTGCATAGAATAATTAACAATGCGGTAAGTTTATTTAGATCTCAAAGGTGTAGGAGTATTCTTGAAAAATTGTAGAAATGAAGTCGGGGTGGCGTGCGACTTAAAATGTGTTTGAGGCCATCAATGTTAAGTACATAGAAGTTAAACAATATGATTCATTTAACAACTATTAACTAATAGAGAATCATCTAGAGTGCACGACGTAAGCGTGGCAAAACTTCTTTTAATTTCCCGATCAATCAATTAAATTAATGGTGTCTAAAATATAAATATGGCGTATTTTATAAAAAAAATAATTAATACGCATTATACGAGTATATTAAAATTAAATCCCTTGGAACTATTTTAAGCTATTACAATTTTGAAAAATGAACTAATTAAATTTTTAACTGTGTAAAATATGTTATAAGATGTGAAACGTCTCAACCGTTCATTGTGAAATCAGCATATCTGATATGATCTAGCGAAACAGGGTCGGCCTTACGAATTACGATGCCCAATTTAACGGATCCTTGCGATGCCCTCTTTTATTTATTTTTTTTTACAATAACAACTATTACTCTTTATTATATCATGCCAGGCTCGGGTTGAATACTTGAAAAATATTAAAAATGAAGTCGGGGAGGGCCGACGACTTTGAAAGTGCCTAGGGCCTACGATGACCTTAAAACGGCCCTTACTGTAGGGTAAAGGGAACTTTACTTTTTATGAATGAAAGTATCAATTTGCCCTTTATATTAAGAATAATCACTTAAATACAATACTGATAACCGAGTTTAATAGATGTAGTGTGTTTAACCGTGTTTAATAGATGTAGTGCGTTAACCGTGTTTAATAGATGTAGTGCGTTTAACCGTGTCTAATAGATGTAGTGCGTTTAACCGTGTTTAATAGATGTAGAGCGTTTAACCGTGTTTAATAGATGTAGTGCGTTTAACCGTGTTAAATAGATGTAGTGCGTTAACCGTATTTAATAGATGTAGTGCGTTTAACCGTGTCTAATAGATGTAGTGCGTTTAACCGTGTTTAACAGATGTAGTGCGTTTAACCGTGTTTAATAGATGTAGTGCGTTTAGCCGTGTTTAATAGATGTAGTGCGTTTAACCGTGTTTAATAGATGTAGAGCGTTTAACTGTCATGAAGAGGCAGATTAAACAGCAGTTCTAAGGACAAGCCTTTTTTTTTGGGGGGGGGGGTCGGGGGGGATCGAATGTACAGCGTCTGGTGCCTTAACAGATCATGCCGTTGTTTCAAACACGAAGCAGTCACTAATATTATCTAAACTTTTCTTTTCATCTTTATATGTCATTTATATGGCAGCACATCCTTTGCTAATATACACAAACAAACAATAGCACTTGGAGACACACATAGAGTGAGAGAGAGAGAAAGACTGTAACATTTTTTTTTAAACCGATGTGATTGATCGTTGGGGAAACGGATAGTCACATCAACAGACATACTTTCATACATCCTTTCTGTTGGCTTATAGACTTGGTGGCGCCCATCTCCACTCCAAGTCAGCGGGGATTATTTTTGGCTTTACCAGGGATTGAACCCTGTACCCTTTGCATGCGAGTGGACTTCGCCAAAACCCCCCACGGACAAAACCCCCAGCGGACAAAACCCCCAGCGGACAACCCCCCCCCCCAACGGACAAAACCCCCAGCGGACAGAACCCCCAAAATATTAAGATTGAATATAAGTCAATATTATTAATACTTCTATATATACGAAGTTGACCATTGCTAAGGGAAAAGTTTGTGGATATAAGAGATATCATGTCTGTCAACACAGCCTATCATTAGGCATGTTTCTATGCTGTTTTACGTAAATAAAGGATTGGCTTTCGACCACTGTGTTTCTTATGCTGTTTGTTTTACCGTCTGCTATAAATTGTGTGTCTGGCGCGAGAATGAAAAGGTAAAGATA
This sequence comes from Bulinus truncatus, assembly GCA_021962125.1. Lineage (NCBI taxonomy): Eukaryota > Metazoa > Mollusca > Gastropoda > Planorbidae > Bulinus > Bulinus truncatus. The sequence continues at coordinate 3,211,731 of JAGDYQ010000072.1, read as the reverse complement.
CGGTCAGTATTGACCTTGGGTTAAAACCTTTCATTTTGTTTTTTTCCCTTGTAAGATGAGTGCCTATTGATGTAAAGTTAACAAGAGATTGACTTTTTGACCACTGTGACTCGACGGGCTAATGCAGCTTATTGGGGTACTTTGAAAAAAAAAATTCGCTTAAAAATACGTATTTTTATATATATTTTCATCGAGGTATTATATTTTACATTTTGTAATAAAAATGACGGCCAAATAATAGATTTTATAATAAATAAGGGAGAGGTCCAGTGGGGGTTTTGTCCGCTGTGGGTTTTGTCCGTGGGGGTTATGTCCGTGGGGGTTTTGTCCGCTGGGGGTTTTGTCCGGATACCCTAGTCGCCATATATTTGAGATTGTATTTACTTTCCTTTAGGTATACACATTTATGTTCAAAGATGAGGAACTGTTAAGACTACATAGCACCACAACATGATGACAGTGAGCCTAGTTAAATCAGTGTAATGAAGAAATGTATCACTTAGATTGATTATTCTTCAATTATCTTGTACAATAACTGAAGAAGCATACGCATTTAGATGAGAGTACAGATTATTACCAGCAACAGAAGTGTTATGGCTGACCCCATACAATACCTTCAGTGCAGTATACAGGTAAATTGTAATACACCTAATATTTGTCTGAAATATTTTGTCACTTTTATTAACTTCTAAATTTATTTTATTGTTGATTTTATCAGTAACTCAAATTTTTCACTTTCACATTTTTCTAAGTACGTGATAATGCTTTAACTGAAATATTTAGTATATCTTTACATATTTCATCTATCTTTTAAGATATGTATTAATTGTAAAACAATATATATACATCTGTTGAGATATATATTATATATTCGTAAAATAACAGTTTGTCCACCTAATTTCTGTCTCTTGTTCATTCTTTCATTGAATGTGATCATTTGATAAATAGATAATGCTGTTTAATTAGTTATTTTGGTACTCTGTTATTTTATACTGATAACTAAGGTTTTTTTGTTCTGTATTTATCATAGGATCTTTTACAAGCAGTTGTAGAGATGCCTTTGCCACCAGGTACTCAGACAGACATAGGATTTGCTAGGCACAATAAGAGACTTGGCAGTTACCCTTTCCTCTTGTATATATCAGAGTTTATGTGATAGTGATTCATTTAATGTTGATACAACTGAAGTTGGACTAGATGGTTTCATAAAGTAATTAATTTTTTCTTTTTTTCATAATTTAGTCAATTTATATAGAGGCATATGTTTTTATTTATTTTGATAATAACAATTTAAACTTTACCATTATTATTTTTCATTTCATTTTCATTGAAAATTATATTTATTTCAGTCCTGAATTTTCTTATCCATCAAGTCATCTTATGGCAGGTGTGAAAAGAATTAGATCATGGCTTTAGTAGTGGAGAAGAAGTTGTAAACACAGCACCAGCCAAATGGCCTATTAATTTTTTTTGTTACCCAACTAATACATCTGTTATAGTATTGTTACTTTACAAGTGATATTTTTTAATTCACTTTTTTCATAATTATTAATCCATTTTACTTAAGTGGCTGTGAAGATTACATGTTCAAATCCTGTCACTTATCTGTGTCTTCATTGTACATCCATAACCACTGCACACTCAACCATTGTGAGAAGTCAAAGAAATGCCCCATAAGTAAAGATCAAGAGATACAAATTTGATCTTTACCGAGACTTAAATAATGCATTTTCTAAGCATTTTTCCTTTTCCTCTAAATTCATTTTGCTTGAGTGTAGCAGTCTTTCTACATAATCCTAATCTAAAATTACAATAACTTTTGTAAAACTTGTCTTTGTAGGTTGCTTACAGTGGTAAAATAGATTAAAAAACAAAAAAGCAAACCAAAAAAATGTCAAAAAATTATTTCTATTTAACAAAGAATTCTTCCTTAACCTAAAGCTAAAAAGTGAGTAAGAATAGAGCATACATTTGCACAGTCACTCTTAGAAGTACTACAACATTGCACTTGGTAAAAAAATACATGTGAAGATGTACATACATGGCTTATGAATAACTGGAAGAAAATACTAAGTGCTTTAGTAAGTTGTTACTTTACTATCTCCCTGAGTGTTTCATCACTGCAGTTACTCTTAGCAAGGGAGAGAGATGAAGATGCACCTAAAATTACTATAATGTTAAGTGAGTCGTTGATTGCTGTTTACATGAGCCTGCTTATATCTGCTCTGAGTATGTTTGACCCGCAGATGATATATAGACTTGTGGCCAATAAACTTGATGTTAAAACCTGGGCTGCATTGTTTGGTGGTGGTAACAAAACACCAGTGAACAGAAAATTATTCCTAGTAAGTTTTTTTTTTCTAATTGTCCTATTTTTGTAAATTTTTCATTTAAATTAATATTTTGTAACTATTTTTATTAATGTATAATTTTTTTCTCCTGTTTTTCTCTTTTTTTTTTTCAAGAAAATTAATGTTTAGACAACTTAATGATTTCTAAATTTTCATCCATTTATTGAAGTTGAATTTTCTAATTACCTCTGGCTACTACGTGGATAATCCAATGACAGGAAAAATACTAAATGACAAATTACACATTGTTCAGATAATGCATAATATTTACTATAATCTTATAAAGAAAACTGTTTCAATAAATTTTTAGGTATAAATATTTTGTCCAAAATTACTTTTTATTGAATATTATTTAAAAAATGTATTAATATTGTTATTTCTAAGAACAAATCCCCTTTACATTCACCTGGGTTTCATTGAAATGTTTTATTAAAAATTTACAATAAACTAAAGCAGCATAGAATCACCTTGTTACTTTTACACACATCAAGTTTGAACCTATCTTTAATGAATGAATGAATTGAATTTTGATTTTTTTAATGAAAACACAGAGCAAATTATGAAAGGATCGCAGGATGAGATAAGCAAACAAAGAATGGTGTACAACCTTAAAGCTATGAGTAATGCTGGTGTTTCTCCAAATTTGTCAATGCTTCACCTGAAACCAAAGTACCATATAAGGAAAAGTTCATCCCACCAGAACTCAGTATGGTGAACTATTTTATGACTAAGGTAAAATTATCATTTTATAATTTATATCCAGAAAAAATTTGTGGACACAATTTTCAGTAAATTGTCGTCTATTTCTTGCAATTTTTTGACTATAATTGCTAAGTGGCCTGTACAACAGTAGCATATTTTTTAAAGACATGTCACTTTACAGATAGATTTCTATACCTATTCTTAACATATTGCAAAGAACTTATATTTTTCTTGTAGAGAAATCATTTCTACAAAAAATTGTGTTAGGTTTCTCATTTGTTTCTAGACAGTTCTTTATTTTGTATTTAGTGTGAAGGGTAAAATTACATCTTTTTGTTATTCTTCCCAATTCGCATTTAAAAAAAAGATTTTAAAAAATTTATAAAATAATCTAGCAGATATTCAACAGAGTAATTTTTTTTTAGGTAAGAATTGCAAAATTTATAACAGATATTTTCACTATAGTAAATGGTATATTTCTGATGGATCGTGTCCTCGTAAGATTTGTTATTTCAATTACATGGAATACATTTAATAAGATGATGTTTTGTGAGATTTATTTACATTTTTTATTTAAAAACAGTTTTCTCTCACAGTGATTTTTGGTTTTATTAGTATAACTTGGATTACTTCAAACTTAAACTGGTTACCATTTTATTTAGACTACATAAATTCGGGTCTGAGCCATTTTTATCCATCAAATCATTGGTAGTATTTTAGTTTGTATATCATGTAAGATTGAGAAGTTGCATAAACCATTGGAAGGTATAAATAACATCCATTTCAATAATTTTAACATGTCTGTTTATTTATGATATATTAGATATATGAATCATTAGAAAAACCATTTAATTTTCAACATGTTGGTTTATAGTCAAATTATATAAGATTGTAATTCATAAGTAATTCTGCATTTAAAATATGGCTATATAAGCAGCATTTTCCCATGGCTTTTTATTACATATGGTGAGAATTTTCAAATGATCATCAATTTTATCATTTGTGAACCTTTGTGAAAATTGAATTTTCTTTATTTAATCTTAACAGACATGTAGGCTAATTTTATATCATCTTCTGATAACATTTTCTATGGAAATAGGATTTAAAAATCAAGTGGATCTTAATATATCATAATTTTCTGATGAACACAACTATATAATTATTTTCTTTTTAATAAAAAATATACTTTTTAAGGCACTATCTCTATTTGTTTAAAAGCTATAGGCATTTTCCTGACCACATCTGTTCTTCCTCCAAAAAAATCTCAAACCCAAAAACCTTCAATTATTTCAAGAAATATCTAGTTTTCCCTTAAGCAGTGGGATGACCATTGATCAACTTTGTATTGTTGACTAAATTTCCCATAATCACTGAAAAAAAAATGATTTTTTTTTCTTTTTCAGCTTTTTATTGCTTCTGCAGATACTATTCTAGACTATGATTCTGATGACTCATATGCATCTGACAAGGATGATTCCTCATTTGAGAATAGTAGTGAAGTGACGATGACAGCAGGATTCAATTAAACGACAGAAAACATTGTAAACTTTTTTTTTTTTCAATACTGGGTTTTTTTTTTTTTGTTTTTTTTTTTCAAATCTTCACTGTTAATTGATTAACAATTTATTAATTATTTCTTTCACAGAAACAAAGAAAAAGTCAAACACAGAACACAGTGATCCTAACTCTTATAGTTGGTGTCTCATACGTTTTGCTATGACCAAATCTGTTATCAATAACCTTCAAATGTTTTTTCCTGAATTGGTATAGAACTATCCAGTGTTTCTAGCGTTTGTTGTTTTAAGTAAGCCAAAATATAGTCAATATTAAAGCTCCATAATCAAATTGCATTTTGTTGTTTTTGATTTATGTTAACTTTTTCCACAAATAAATTTTCTCCACTTTTTTTTTTTCAATTATTAGTGCAAACATATAGCGTTTATTGAAAATGTAGGCTCTCATGGATTAAAAAGTAAAAAAATTGTAAAGTTTTACCTTGCGCCCCTAAGACTTTTGGGGTAGAGAAAGTGTAAAACTAATATTTCTATAGCCATGGCATATTAAAATGTTGGCTACCACATTGCAACCGCCTTACTACTAATGCCAGTTACTCATTAAATAATGGAGAACTTAGCCAGGACATGTTAAAATCCTGGGTCTCTGATAATGGATCCAACCTGGGACCCTGTGTTGACAATCACTCATTCTTCACCGCATGACCATCCATCCCCTCCTTATGGACCTTTTTAACAACATAATTTGCTCAGCTCTCCCTTTATTGCTTTTTTTCCCATTTCCGAGAAGAGTGTTTATAAGGTAAAATGCCATGTTAAATGTTGTTTATTTTACATAAGTCATTATATTCATTTTTAGATTAGTTTCTTGTTGTTTTAGTGTTAAACATTTTTATTCTTCGCCAAATATGTTTTTAATATGTATTTTTAGGAGTCTAGACTCTAGTAAAATTGAATATATTGAAACTTATTGACATAAGAGCTTTTGTTTTGCTTTTTTTTTAGTTTTGCTATTAATATATTTTCTGTTGATTCTTTAAATTAATTTGAATACATGGATTTTTTTTTTCACAGAAATTGCAATGCGTCTCAAATCTTCATGCGGTTTTGAAAATTTTAGAACGATGGGAAGAATTCTTTCAGTCTCAGCTAGAAATGTTTGGTGGTGCACCTGATAACTATATACCTAATGTAATGACAGATATGGTACGAACAAAGGGAGGTAAGCTAGATGCACTGCTACAGCCTGACAACAGCCCATTTGAGTAAGTTGGTATCAATAAACATAAAGATTTCTCATTTTGGATTAACTTTATCCTCACTTACATTTCAAGAAATTTGAATATATATATATTCAGGTTAGTACAACTAACTTATGTAATACAGCCAGAAGATAATGAAAAGAACAGAATTTAATAAAATCATTAAAAACTTTAGATAGATATCACTTGAATACAAAGCAACATTTTAATTGTTTCTTTAGATGAATAAGAAATAAAAACTATTTTATTTTTAATATAATTCAAACACTGATTTTCATGTTTCCCCATGATGGTGCATCTCCTCATTGAGCTTTTTCTTTTTTTTTTTTTTTTTTTTTTTTTTTGAGAATGACATTTTATAGATTGTATACTTTGTTCTTTTTTTTGTGTGGCTCTATCTAAATTTATTTAGTAAATACAAAATATTTTATTTTATGAAGTTCTGTCAGAGCCACCTTGCCTATCAAAAGATTATGGTTTACCTTCTTCAACAGATAAACTCAAAGACATCTTTATCAGATACTGTCTTTACATGAAACAAAAAGAGTCAGAAGACAGTGAGGTGAGTCTAACAAATTATCTTGGCTTTTTATAACATCATCAGACTAAAAGTTTATTCCTTTTGAGTCTGAACAAGTACAGATTTAATTATAAAGATTTTCTCTTTGGAAAAAAATATTTACATACATTTCTAAATTACTTGTATTACTTATAAACATAATTTTTTTATATTCAAGTTTTTGATATTATTTTCAATATTCATGGCTGATAATATTAAATGTATTATTGGTAAATTGCATGAAAGATCTAAATAAGCTTTTGAAGATATTTTAAATGATATTTCCTTCAATATTTTGACTTGTGTCTCTAGCATAACTTTTATTATAATAACCATTAATATAAAAGCACCTCTTATTAGAGATAAATATTAAATATTATTATTAAACAGTTAAACCACTTTTTTACAATGTTTATGTGATCTATTACCGTAGATGGCATCTGTGAAAACATCCAGTAGTGGTTATGAGCAACAAGTTAGAAGTCCCATGAAAATCATCCACAAAGACAAGACATTCTTCCATCTTTACTATTAATCAAGTACATATTTTATTATTACTAGTTATTTGTTTTGTTAAAAACACATAGTTTCATTGACAAAGTTGGCTATTAATTTATTCTTAGAAAGAATAGACCAGCATTTAATTAAAATAAAATAATTTTGTTTTATATCAAAAAACTTTGTACTCATTTTTAAATATCTTTTCTAATTCACTTTACATGTTATGTCACTGAATTTCTGGGTTTGTAAATCTAATTTTTTTCCTATCGCTTTTTAACATGTACACTTGTATTTTAACATTTTTTGGTGATAAGTGGCAGAAATTAGATGGTGAATACTTATGTGGTGGATAATGATTTTTTTTAGTGAGTTCACCTTAATGATTTAGTATTTTCTGTTGAAATAAGCAGACATACCTTAAGAAAAATATGATAAAAAACATCTTGACAGTGCCTTCTAAAACTTATTAATAAATCAGAAGAGCTGACATTGCTAACAAAACATTTATAAAAACTTGGAAACTAGTATTGCTCTCTTTAAATCCAACAGTTGTGCTAGAAAAAGTGATTAGTAGTTAACCATTGGAACATAATACATAACATCAATATGTGACATTGATAAAAATATTTTACTAATTAAGCTTGTGCATGAGAACATCAAATAGGCGAAATGCCAAAGGAAGGAATTAAATAACCACTATACAACCACATCTTTAGACCGTCTCCATTAGCCTAATCTTATATTCTCTACATACCGACACAAAGCCTAATCAAGAAGTTATAAAACAGTAAAATGAGTATCTGGGGTAACTGCATAAGATCAAGTACCGCAAGCGAACTGATTTTCAGAAGAAACCTCTGTTGTTTCTACAATTTCCCTCACTATATACTATTCTTATTATTATAAACATCCTTACATTGGCAGTTCTTCTCACCATAGAAATTCATGCATGCACAAGTAATACTGTTGTTTTTAATTGTTTTTTTCAGGCTAACAGTAATTTAATAACACTGTCAACTCGAAAGAAATAGTTGAACTAGATATTTGTTATCTTCTCCAACCCCCTGTTTGGTTAGAGGATGACAATGAATCATTTATTGAAATTTTGAGAGTAAGTCATGATGCTTTGGTTGTTTTGATTTAAATAAATAATTGTAAAAATCTTTGTTTAGTGTAGTTGGCCTGATATATGTTCATTTAAAAAATATGCAGCAATTTATTATTAATACTGATACATGAAGTTTTTATTTTTAATAGTTTTTATTTTTCTAGTTACAGCATTTAGTTGTACATGTATTATTATTTTTTTATATTTCAACATATTTAATTAGTTAAGAAAATTTAGTTGTTACTCTTGGCTGTCAGCTATATTTTATTGAATTATAAAGATAACTGATAAATGATGAATCTTACTCTAAGTTGTATGTAAATTATATATATTATTCATTTTTGAATATATTACTAACCCCTACAAAATGTTATATGATCACCAAAATGTTTTGAACTAGTATACACAAATTATCCTCGTTTTTAAATTCTTTTAAATATATAAAAGTTACTTGAATAAAAAATAATTGTAATTAAAATTTCTATATAATTATACAAATACATTTTTATTAGGCGATTCTTTATATATGACTGGATTGTTTTTTATTTAGAATATGTAGAGTAGTTTTGCTTCTGCAACTAGAATTATTGACACATATTATAGAGAATAGGAAAATAAAAGAAGTAAATGTTACATGTGCTTAAAGTGTAATAAAATAAAAAATTAATTTGTATTACTTAAGAACTCTTTTCTTAACCACACCCTGTTTGCTTAGCATGACAAAAAGATTTGTTTTACATTATTCCAACTATTACTTCTATTATTATAATGTTAATTTTACCTATCTAATTATAATTCACTAATTTTTGTCACTTATCACTACTATCTGGAAAAAACATATGTAACAATTTACCCAAATATTTTATGCATACATGTATTAATAATCAATTAATTTGAAATGTCATGGTTAGGGAAAAATATAGAACACTCGTTGTCCAATCCTTTTTCAGTTTTAAATTTACCTTTATCTGTTGTCGGTTTTTTTTTTTTTAACTACTGCATTATTTCATTTCATCTGTTATCCTGATTTCATTTGTTGGTGCTCATCAGAATATTGTAAGTAATATTATCCCTGATTTTATATTCTAGCTATGAAAAAAATTTAATTATTTCTCATCAGGCTTAATTTTCTTGATTTCTTGAAAAAATTTATTTCTCTCTTACCATCTCATAATGTTACATGTGCTTAAATTTATATAACCATAATACATGGAATATGAGCTAATTAAAACAACTTTTAAACTTGTTTCCTTATGTCACAATATTGGTTTTGTAATGGTTTCTTTTCTTATGCTGAGAATATGAACATAATGAATTTTTAGTTTACCGTTAGATATGCACTATGTAATCATTATTGTCTTCTAATCAACAATCATTCTTTGGTTATGGGATGCTATGTATCGCTTTTTTTCTCAGTTTTTTTTTTCTTTCATGAGTAGAATTAACTATACTTTATTGATGTACCTTTCATGTACAGTTTATTATTGCAAAAAAAAAAAAAATAATAACTGTCTTAGTAACTGTCTCATTAATTATGCATTTATTGCTATAAATATTTATTATTATGATACAATAGTGACATCACATAGACTGCAATATCTCAATAGTTTCTACACACCTTAAACAAATACATCTATAACAAATACAAAAAAAAAACAGAATTAGAAAATAACTAAATGTGCATCCATTTTGTTTAAACTTATGGTAATTATCTGTTATTAGAATCCTATTAATTTTTTATAAAACTGAACAAAATAAAGTATACATCTTTACTTGTGAACTTGATTCTGACAATTATAGAAAATGAAATTTAAAAAAATCATCTCATTATAAAGCAATAATCATGTAAAGTAACAAAGATCTTAAGTATAAATTTTTTAACTTAGCAGTATTTTATTTCATAAAACAATAGAAACATCTGGGGATAGGATTAAAAATGTAAATACTATTAATTAATAGTTTATGGTTGGTAAAAAAAAGATTAACATTGTTAAAACATGACCTTGAAATATATAAGTACTTTGTTTTATTTTTTATACTTTTATTAAAATTTAGATCTAATTCTTTCTTGACACTCTCAGTTTTTTATAGGCTATTATGAACAGCTGATATGTAATCATTTTTATAAATTAATTTTCTAAAGTTGGATGTTTATATTCATTATGACTTTTAGAAGGTAATATTATTGATATCAAAGACAGCTTTAGTGAAACAAAATAATGCCTCAGTTTTGTAGTTTTAATGCTCTCTCTTATGTATTTTCTCCTTTTCATCTTGTAATAATTCTTTTTCAATTAATAATTTGTTCAGCATTTATGAATTTTTTTTATTACATTTAAATTTTTATTTTACTATTTCTATAATAGCCCTAATCCTGGTCTGAAAATCCTGAATTTTGATGGTTCAGACACCAATGGATACAGTTCAACCTACCAGTGGTGCCCAGACACCGAGCACATCATATATGCCTTCTCCTAGCTCTAGTCGGTTTAATTCCCAAACTGTGCAGAGGATCTACTGTGGTAAGTACTAAATACTCTTTTATCACCAAGAATTTCTTCAAAAATTTTCCTCTCTCTTTTAAAAAAATCATAACAATATGCCTGTAAAATTCTTGATTAGAACTGGCATATTTAACAGTTTAATTTCACTCTAAATATTTTATTAGAGAGCAAGCCTTTTCATCCCATACATTTTATTTTTCAGTCTGTATTGCTATCTTCTGGTTATGGATTTTATTCTAATTTACACTTTTTCCAATAGATATTACTTTTTATTGGAGGGGTTTCCTATAGACAGAAACATCAAACAAATTTTTTTATAATGGTATTGGAAAATGGCTGCTTTTTCTTTTAGCAATTTTTTTAGAACTTATCTTATCTTCATTTCCAGGCTAGAACTCATTCAAAAACGGTGAGACAGTATAAATAACTACACACATATATGTTTTTTTTATTTGTGCACTCTTTATATATTTGTATACAATTTTATATATTTAATACAACACCATCAAAAAATGAAACTAAAATCAGGAGTACAGGAAAATATTCAGTAATGTGGGCTTAACATTATTATCTTTACCATTTAAAGAATTTACTGAGCTCTTATTTACTAAATGATATCTTTATTATTTGAGAAGGAATATTCATTTCATTTTATTTTAATCTTTAAACCCTTTTTTTTTAATCCATAATTTAGCTTGTTTCTTAACTTTTGTAACTTAAAAGAAATGCATGTCAAACATTTCATTTTTCTCTGTCCAGTCGATACCCTTATACTTTTTAAAATATTTATTCTGCATTGTTTTTGGTCTTATATAAAGTTTTTGCTTTGCTCCACTTATTGTTATGCTGTTAATTTGAATTTTTGTTTGACATTGTTTTTTTCTATACATTCTATCATTTTTATTCCCTAACAAACTAAAAAATAATATTTGCTCCTTCTACTTTTTAAATGCTGTGCGTTTAGACATCAGGTGAAAAGTTTTAGTAGCTTAGGTGTTAATAATCCTGTGTATAATCACTGTGTTCTTGATCAGAGTAGAAGATTGCTGAAATTGGTAAGTTTAGTTTCAGGACTGTTTAGATTGTTTAGAATAGACACACTATGCCTTCTAGACATATTAGTCTAAATATATTTTTTTTAATTATAACTAGGGTTCATAACTCACTTTGAGCTAAATACTGTATAAAAATGCATAAATATCCTATAAAATCATCGGTTGGAAAAAAATCTACCACTCTTGAAATAAAAAACCTCACTACAGTTTTAGCACAAAAATTTGCTTTATTGGTGTTTTTTAAAATCATCTATTTTTATCAGTGTTGTATTCAGTGGAAATGCGGATCTGTTATTAACCATAAATTGAATAAATTGTATGGAACAAAAAAAGAGGTGATGCTGTAGTATAGCCTTAGCTAAATGTTTTCCATGGATTTTACTCTACCTCAAAAAGTGCTTAAGCTATTTTCATGAAATGTTTGTATGCAGGATAATGTTTCTAAACTGCAGTAAAGTTATGCTGCTGCTGTTATCGACACTGTTTTCTTATTAAAATACTTAACCAGCTAACAAGAATACATTTTTCTTGATTAGTCATCACTGTAACAACATTTGCAAAATTAACTATAATATTTTTTATGTAGTTGTTGCAGCAGTTTCAGTTTTTATCTTCTATTCATATATTCAAATATTTTTTTTAATCTCACAGAAATGTTCACTATGAGATCTTTTTTAGAAATGGTTTAGAGTGAACTTTGTAGTGCCCTAAGGCAACTCATACTCAGTAAGTTGGGTGCAAAGAAATGGCAATATATGACTGTTCATCTAGGTTTAATTGATAATTAGATCTTATCAGATAATTTGTACATTAGCAACACTTATAACTTGATTTAGTAGAAATCAGTAATTAGGACCTTAAAGATTGACACAATTTGTGTAAATTTCATAAAGACATCTTGTAATTTAATTTATTTTTATGCAGGCACTTTCTTTTAAAGTTATATTTTACATTGTTTTAATATTTCTTTCATTATTTGTATATCTGTATCAAGTGACAAGTATATCATAACTTTTCTACTTAAATTTATATCTGTATCCTAAATATTTGTGTTGGGCCTAATTTAAAATATGTCCCTTGGTTGAGGCTTATGTTAAATCTATGAATTACTAATTATTTGTCTAATAGACCATGTTAAGTGTGGCCAGCATGAGTTTATTGAGAGCTTTATAAATAATAAACTTTATTCTTATTCCATTTAAATATAGACCAGATGTGAGATATGGTACTAAGTATCACAAAGAACTGCAACTTAGCAATTTTAACAAGAGTTGCAGAAAAAAGTAATGAAATAATAAAAAAAAAATGATCCAAACAGTTGTAACTAAACTAAATAACAAATTTTGTTCTGCACTCTCTGAGTTTTTCCCAGTTCTCTGTAAAATTGTGAAAGTAAAGTTCCCTTCTTAGCCCTAACGGGCCATCGGGGCAGATGAAGTGTAGAATTCATCTGTTTCTATAACCTCATCATATGAAGGGATTGTGTGGTTAGCACAAAGCCCTGTCGCCTTTACTTCCCCAACATGAGTCAGGTACCCATTTAAAGCTGGGTGGACTTGTGGGACGACTTTGCACCAAATTTCACCTGGAAAAATTCCATGGGCCTCACTGAGGATTGAACTCAGGACTCTCAGGTCAACAGTCGAGTATCTACACCACTCTGCCGTCCATCCCACAAAATTATGATAACAAAATTGAAATATATCTACAGGAAATTTTTTATTGTTATAGTAAAGTGTATAGACATAAAAAACCTAAACATCTATAATGATATGTTTTCTCGTACTAATATGGCACATGTCCGAAAATGTTGTGCTGCTCATGAACTTACTAAGGTTAATTAATCAGTAATAAAATGTTTATGTTAAATAGAACAGAATAGGGCAGTGGTGGCAAGCCTTTTTGAGGCAGCGTGCCCAAATTTCAACCAAAAAACCACTTATTTATATCAATGTGGCAACACTCTAATTAAAATTATAGGAAGTGATATTTTAGTCGCATGCCTACTATGGCATGCATGCCCTTAGTTCGCCACCACTGGAATAAGGATTAAAATGCACGTACCAGATTATAAAAAGTTTCCCCTAGAAGTGACAGAATATTTATTTTTGAGTGAAAAAATATAAAGATTACATTTTTCTTCAAGCTATGTTGGTTAAAAGGATAATAAATACATTTAGAGATTTGATTTCAGAAGTGTAGGAGATTAAGATAAAGCATTATTTGTACTTCAAATTAATATTATTATGTCTGTATATGTAAGTAATTCAGTTAATTTAGAAAGTTATATAAGGGAAAATGTGAAACAAGCAATTAAGCCTGTTCCATTCTGGATACAGGACGTGTTAGCGCATTTTCAGTACGTTTGTTATCTTTCAGTAAATATTTGTAAATTTTGGAAATGTTTATAAATTCAATTGTGTAATGCATATATCTGAAAAAAGATATTAAAAGGACAAGTAAGTCATGTTGAATAACTGTTACAAAAATAAATAATGATTACGCCCCTTTGATTAGCTTTTATTATTTATATTTAAAATATAAGCAAAACGGTACATAACACTCTCTTATATTTTGGCCCTGAGAGGTCAAATCGCGAAATGGTCTTTTGATGTACACTTGGAAGGCCAAGACCTACACAATGATATATACATCATGGGTCTAGGACTTATGGTTGCTGAGATATAGGGCGGTCCATTATTAATATAGCTTATATAGTAAAAAACGGTACTTTATAAGCCCCCTTTTACGGCCCTGAGAGGTCAGATCGCGAAATGGAAAAAAGCTATTTCTTGGCAGGCCAAGACCTACAAAATGATATATACATCATGGGTCTAGGACTTATGGTTATTGAGATCTAGGGTGATGACAGACAGACAGACAAAATGGGGACAATAGAGCATTTTTTTTCGAAAATGCTCTATAAAAAATTTAATATGAAAGACTTAATTAAATGCAATCAGGATAAAAAAAATTATCCCTGGCAGATTAAAAAAAATCTATACGTCTTTATTTCTGAAAATGGTCTCTACATTTACACATTAACTAAAACAGCACACTGAACATTTCATTAGACATTAAGAACTATTTGTTCCATTGCTCTTTTCATAAGCCTAAAAACTCACAAACTAATCAGTTGTTTTAAAATGATCTAATGGTATTTAAAAAAGCATGATACAAAACGTTGTTAACAAAACATATTTTGTTACAAAAAGATGCGTAAAAAATTATATTTATACCGTGACATCTTTGAAGCCTCACTCTCAAACTAATGGACCTTTACATTTTCTAAAAGAAAAAATGCGAAAAAGATTATTATTGTTATTTCAACAATCATTTGGAAAGTCCATTTTATAACTGTATACTATTTTTTTTTAAAACAGATTCTGAACATTTTTAGCTTTCTGTACTGCTTGGATTTCTAAATGGTTGTGTCTGATTCCTTTTTGTTCCCTCCTTCTGCTATGATGAAGGTCAGAGTGACGAATATGAATGGTGTAGACACCATTGCTGATGTTGGCAAAGATTGGACATGTGATAAAGTAAGGGCAAAATACAGTTCCTATGAAATTGATAATATAAAGTATACATTTTTGTACCTAAATATCATGTTATGCTTCTTTAATCACCTTTAAATATTTTGTCGTCTTTTTTTTACTCAGGTAAAACTTGCTTTGGAGCATCTGTTAGATCTGCCACCAGCATTAACTGGTTTATCTGCAGATCCATTGAAAAATTCTTTAATGTTCAAGTTGGTACTTGTTAGAACAGGGAAGACACTTCTTGATGAAGCTACTCTTTCACAGCAAGGAGTTAAAGAATATGGTATGTTTCAATATAGAATTCAGAAAAAATTAAAATAAATTAACAATCATTCAAACCTCAAAATGCAAATTTAATCCATTCCTGAAAGTTGCAAATGTGCTAAATCATATCAGTTCCAAATCAGTATTTTCCTAAATAAAATCACAGTCTAGATTTCTAGTACACAATAAAATCAATTTTTAAAAAATAACTTTTTTGTTTTAAATACAGTTTTTTTTAGATAAAATGAATGGTTTACACTTACTTGTTATAGAGTTTGAAAAAAAAAAAGAATTAGATAAACTAATTTTAAACATCTCAAGAAAACTTGAAGATGCAAAAAAGGAGGATATCATTGCCACTATGAAACATAGGTGTTTAGTTTTAAATTGTTATAAGTTGGAGGTATGACTGTATGTCTGAACGAAATTTACTACTTAATGGTCTGATTTGTATATGAATAATAGCATTGATTAAAAAACATGTTATAAAATATTTATTAGATACATGTATTTGCGTTTCCCTCTTTCTTTTCAATCTTTATCTATTATTGAATTGAGGAGATCATCATCTTTTATTAATACAATTTTCAGATGAATTACTTTTGTTAAAAAAAAGAATGAATGTGCCACACTTGGAAACAGAAAGACAGAGAGATGAAAAAAAGGCTCCAGACATATCAACTATACGTAAAGCAACAGTACATCTTCCTAAGAAAAATCATGATCTACCTGAAGAAGAACCAACTTCAAGTTTAGATGTAGGTTTAAACACAAATATTAAAACCTTAGTGGATAGGGTTGATTTATATCTTTCTTGTAAATATAAGTGTATAAGCAATAATTGAGTTTGTGATGATAGGAATATCTTTCTTGTAAATATAAGTGTATAAGCAATAATTGAGTTTGTGATGATAGGAATATCTTTCTTGTAAATATAAGTGTATAAGCAATAATTGAGTTTGTGATGATAGGAATATCTTTCTTGTAAATATAAGTGTATAAGCAATAATTGAGTTTGTGATGATAGGAATATCTTTCTTGTAAATATAAGTTTATAAGCAGTAATTTAGTTTGTGATGATATGAATTTTTTTTAGATATTTTTATAAAAATGAAAATAATATTATGTTATATAATTTTAAGAACTTAAAAAAACCTATGATACAGTTTCTATCTATAGGTCAGGTTTTTTTTTCTTTTACCAATTATTAAAACTAAAACTAATAATAATTTATAATCAATAATAATTAAGTTTAGGACTTTAAAGACTTGACCTTCTTGTAAGCTATTACATGTACATGTATATGCTTTAGCACACAGTTATCCTGTCCATGGTGCCATTTATATTTTCCCCTAACTTTCCGACTGGAAAAACGTTTTTTTTTTTATGATTGTAAATTGTTTGTAAATAGCAGTATACTACATCTGAGAAAATAACTCAAACACCAAATTGTCAGAGATGGCGATGTGGTCTATAATTTATTTAATTGCACACAACTACTATGTCCCACAAATACGTCGAATAAAGTATGGAAAGTCAGTTTGATTTAAAATATGAATAATCACTCTCACTTTATTTACTAGAAGTAGTTAACAAAAGTTAAATCAACACTATAGCTTCACAATATCAATTCCTTGAAAATAACCACACACTTCTTAATAACTCCTGCGTTTATTCCACAAACTATTAAAAGCTACCTCTTTCTGTCATGACCTGTATCTAACATCATCTTGTACAACTAACCAAAACTGTCCCTTTCTCTCCACCTTCATCTTCCCACCTGTCTTATTACATAATATCTAACTCTACACGCTGCTGGTGTTAAACATGAGTCCTTACCTACTTTCACTGTCCTTACAGTTTGTTTGTCTATCTATCAATCAATCAATCTATCTATCTAACTTAATGTCTGTCTCTCTATCTATGTCTATTTATCTACTTTCACTGTCCTTACACAAATGCTTAAATTTTTAGCCAAAATGCTTTGATTTTAGAGTTGCTGGACAAACTAAAGAAGAAAAAAATCAGTAAATAACCCAATTCTATAAACAGAAATAAATCAGAATATTTTTTTTTTAAAAACAAGAAAAATACCCTAATGCAGGAAATAAGAGCAGCTATATGACCATGAAACAATAGGATTTTCCTTTCTTAATTCTATTTTCTGACCCTGTATGATACAGTTAGTGAACATCTGCAGATGCGGGTTACTGATTTGATTGACAGGTAACATGGGTTCGAAACGATGGAACTTCGTGTCAATATTTTTGGACAGAGGGGTATGGTGGTTGGGTAAGCCATAAGTAACATCTTTATGGGCTGCAATGTGTGTCAAAAATGGGACAGAGTAAGGAAATGGGGTAAAATCAAGAAAAAAAAAACGCATTATTAATTAGTGGGCAACTACTTTCTGGCTATACTATTATTTTATAAAGGAAAAGTTCCATATGAGATAGAAATGCTGTTGTTATTATATTTTGGGATGGGAAGTGGAGGTGGGGGTAAGGTAGTGGAGGGTACGGTAAGCCAGACTTACATGGCAACGAAGTGCAGCAAAATAAGACAGGGACGGAAGGAGATAGGTTGAAATGTTTTATGGTTTTGGAGCCTACATTCCCGGAAAAGCACGTTTGGCATTGTTTTTGATTAAATAAAAGCTCACATCGCTTGAATCGATTGATACATGTCAATAAATTGGTCTGAATTCAATAGACATATTAAATAGACATACATGCTAATGCTTAATAGATCTGTTACAATTAATTATAACTTTTTCATAAATTAAACTGACTTGTTTATTATGCCAATGTTATGATAGAATATAATGACAAATTTGTTTGAATGTATTATATTGTATCGATTAAAGTATGCATTAATTTGCAATAAAATTTTAAATTATGTATTAATTTCTATCAATTTTTGTAATCGATCAGCTGTTCTACTTTTTTTTATTTGGTCTCAGTTTCAGAGTGAACTTCGAAGAATTCTTATTTCTTTAATAGAAGCATCTCAACGGATTTTATGTCTAAACCCAGAGGCAGCCAAAATATTTAAACAAGCTGAAGGTATTTTATTTTTTTAGCTTTTGACTCATTTACTAGTAGGGCAACTGAAGGTATTGTAATTAGCTTGCTACCAAATGATAAATGCGCTTAAAGAATCCACCCTCTAGCCCTTGCTAGAATTTCAAGCATTTCTTCGAGTTTACAGTGTAACTATAGAAATTTCATTGGAAATCTGAAATTCATGAGATTTCAATTTGATAAAAGATGTTTTTATCTGTAGTAATATGTTAGCATTGGAATGTCAAAGTTGTTTAATAATTCAGGCTTTATTAGATTGTTTTTTTCTTACTTTTTACCTTGTAATGGCTTTTAAATCTCTTGATTTCTAAATTAAAGTGTCCCAAATGTATTCTGATGATAAAAATAGTAAAAAAAAAATGTCAATGATTGACACCATGAAGTCAATTTGCTTACAAGTTGAAGCTTATAATTTATCAGTTGAAAGTAGCTCCTTAGTTTCCCTCAGGTTTTTTTTATACATTAGAAATAAAGAAATAATCTAAAAAAAAAGGTATGCAGAACATTAGCAAGCCAAGAAAGGCCAACAGGGGAGGGGGTAGGGCTTCAGACAGTCATCAGAAATTCAATTCTATACATAAATATTATGTTTGGCTAGCATGTTTTGACAAGATGTGAGGATTCTTAACTTGCACAAAGATTTCTTTTTCAAGAATTGAAAAAAATCATTGGACAAAATAATTGAAAATAAAAGTAGGTAAAACCGTACATTTCTTGAAAGCTTATCCATTTCTTTATTTTTTAATATTATTTCAGTAAAAAAATCTAATAATGATAAGTATTTAGAACAGTTTTTTTTGATAAACATATAAGTGATGACAATTTGGACCCATCGCTTAGTACCTGGAAGTTAACTCCCTGTTACGGTTCTAGTAGTGAATGAGTTAAGGATTCATGGCAATTTTTTTTTTAATTTCTAAAATACTTCATCTACAGTTTTAAAAGCTGTGAATATTTTTTTTTAGATATGCTGAATGAAGCGCCAACAAGGAAGAGTGGCTTGTCCGAGTCCAATGTTAAACAATTAACAGATATGGGTTTCCCAGCTTCAAGGGCAAAGAAAGCTCTGCTGCTAAATCAGTATGTATGTTTAAGTCATATCTATATGTTTAAGTCAAATCTGTTTGTTTTTGAATGCAAGTGTTGAAAACCAATTTGTATTTAATTACTTCATTAGATTTAAATTTCATTGTAAGTAATAACATTTCACTGTATTATGTGGATCTAAATTCATGTATTTAAATTGCTGTATTTTTGAAACTAAAAGTTGTATATAATCTGAAAAAAAAAACCAAAGTTTAACTTCAACAGGTTTTCTCAAGAAAAGTTTGCGGTGTATGGTTCTTATAACTTTTTAGATTTCGTAATATTATATATTGCCACATAATATAGTCTGTTGAATTTCTTAAAAACACATTAAACTTGTATGCTTAAAATATTCAGTTGCTCAAAATTAACAAAGAAATACAAAATGTTTCGAATTTTTGACCAAAAAAAACAACCCAGTATTTTCTAGTGCTTAACTTAGACATTGTGATATAATTTTAGACTGAGATTAGCTACATTACATATAATAATACCTAGTACCTGATGGAGATAGACATAAAATTAGTAACTGTAGAATGAGAACTTCAATTATATTAAAACAAATTATTCTGCTGAATCCAAACATACTTCACTAGTTCACATGCATAAAAAGCAAAACTCTTTGTAAACGTTATTGAGAAAAAAAGCTTTTCGTTTTATATTGAAGGCAGTCTGTGACAGCAGCGATGGAGTGGCTTTTGACCAATGAATCAGACCCAGATATTGACAAACCTTTGCCTGGTCAAGATCTTGATCTAGCTGGAGAAGCGGAGAGTGTTAACTCTGCATCCACTGAGCCGCTGACTACTGAAAATGATACTGAGCAGGGTGCATCCGGTGGAGCTGAAGGGCCAAGGTTTAAAAATATTCTTGAAACCATTCGTGCCTTTCAGCGTAGGGAATTTAGGCCAAATCCAAGAGTAAGATTTTTAAGAGAATAACTTTTATTGCACACAGCAATATTATTAAATATGATAAAAAAATAATCAGGCATGTAATACTGTAGTATTGTTTAGGACAGGAAACTTTGCTAGTAATGACTCTAAATTTGAGTCAGTTGAAAGCAAGGTTCAAAAATTATTTTGTATAATAATGAGTGTTCTTTGCAATGATGATACAATATACATATTATCTACATTATACATATTATCTCAGGCTCTTCAGAATCTTCTTGAAATGGGTTTTATAGAGAAAGAAGCAATTCATGCACTTAGACTTACACGGAATAGTCAAGATGCTGCTGTAAGTATTACGTTCATCTATTGAAGAAAATTTTAGATAAACATTTTTTTTTTCCTGTCAGTTTTTTTGTGTTTTTGGTATTGGTCTTTACTAAAGAGTCCAATACATTAATTATGATTTTATGCTATTTGATTTTTTTACCCCCTAATTTGAAGTTGATAAAGCAATATTTTAATCTAAACAATAAAATAAAAGGAATTTCATTAGAAATTGATTTGATTTAACTGAATTTTTTTTCAACTGTTACACATTTTTAAATGATAAAAACTGACTTATTATTTATTTGAGTGCAGTATTTTATAATGGCTTAAACTTTAAGCCCAAGGCTGTCTTGAAAAAAAATTAAACTTTTATAAGGCAGCTTATAGAGAGGATGTAAAAGGTTTATGACTTCTACACTGTTAAGATAAAATTCAACTGATTAGTTAATCATAGGAGAGCATCTATGTCAGAATTTACTTTGTTGAAAATGGCTGTGTTAATTGATAGCATTTTAGTACTATTGATTTTTAATAAATTAACTCTAAATCCTTAATAGTTTTCCCATATGGATAGAATCATTTTCCCTCATCTATTTATTATTTCGCTCACATACTTTATACAACTTTTTACAAAAATCAAAATTAATTGTCATATGTATGTACTTTTACCAGTTGGTACAAGAGATTTCCATAATGTGTAAGAACTTATTGAATTAATTTAAACTTTTATGACTCTATATTTAAAACCATTTTAAAATAATTTTTTTTTTCTTTCAGTGTGATTGGCTGCTCAGTGATAAAAAAGAAAGACCAGACACCATAGATCAAGGCCTAGATCCAAACAGTCCTGTCTACAAGGCTATACTGGCGCATCCCAGTGTTCAACTTGGCTTGAATAGTCCTCGCTGTTTGTTAGGTGCAAGTTTAAAATTTAAATATAGTACTTAGAAAAATACTTTGCATTATCGTAAAACTTGCTTGATTTGAGAGTGGAGAGGGAAGTTTAAAGACATTTATCATAAAGGATTATTCAAAATCAACGTTTGTAAAAATCTTTTTTTTTTTCTTTCTTTCTGATTTTCAGCCTTTTTACAGATGTTAGAAAATCCAATAACTGCTAGTCAGTGGCTCAATGACCCTGAGACTGGCCCCTTATTAATGCAGATTTCAAGAATTTATCACTCAGAGAAACTCACACCCTTCAACAGTGAACCTTCGTTGGATGCTGACAGTTGATATGAAGCACGGATGTTGTTGGGTGTAGTTTTTTTAACATGTTTCTCTTTTTTTTCTGTTGCTTCAAATATGGCTAAATTGATATGCAGAAAAGTGAATATTTTTATCCTCATTGAAATAGGATAAGAAAATAAACTAGCGGTGCTATAAATGTTTTGTATTTTTCTTATCATGTTTTCTTTCTGTCGACATCTTTTTGTTAGTGAAATGTGCAAATAAATATCACATATTGTTATAAAAAATAAGGTCTTTTTTATTAAAATTAGGGAATGTGTCTCTCTAAAGTAAAATGGTTCATATTATTTTAAATCAAATGGAATATTTATAATATGTGCTTGAAAAAATTACCTTTTTTATAAGAAAAAAGGTTATTAGGTGTATATGAAATTCCTCCCTTGCCATCTCTTAAAATGTTTTTTTTTAATTTTAACTGAAATAATGTTTTGACTGTGACAAAACAAATGATGAAAATCAGTTTTTTTTTAAAAAGACATTATTTATTTGCCACCATTTGTCTTTCTTGCCCACATTTTTATTTAACTCGTTCGGCCTTGACTAATTATGATAATTACCATTTCCAGTCTGTCTTTTGCACTTCAAGTTACCTCTGTTAACGCTGTAGGACACCATTTAGAATGATTCCGTGTGAATAACAATAAAGTTTTAAAAAATTTGGATAATGTAGGTATTTAAAACTTGGTGTATTTGCGGATAAGTTGAATGTAAATTGAGCTTTGTAATTTTACAAAACTAGGGCACAGCCATTCATTTATATTTTAAAAAAATGATTACATTCACTTTATTTTTATTGTGTTAATCAGTATTTTAAAGACTTTAATCATTTTTTTTTAAATAAAAGTTTTTAAAATTCAAACAACTAAAAATTATACAGTGAAAATTTTTGACCAGAATCTGACAGTTGTAATTAGAGTTTGATTGCCTAATTTCATATTTCATGAATAAAATCATTTTTAATTTGGAGGTAAGAAGCAAGTCTTAACGATATTAAAAACTGCCTCGCTCTCTAATAGTATGACCTTTAATTTAGTACCGATATAGAATCAATAATTTATGGTTAACATAATAAAATATTGGTTTTTTATTAAATTGGTTAAGTAAAATGTCACTATTAAAAAGCGATCTATAAACATGGCCATTGGGGCAGATGATGTGTAGAATTAACAGTTTCCGTAACCAAAGCATTTAAAGGGTTTGTGTGGTTAACACGAAGCCTAGCCACTTATACTTCCCCAGCTAAAGTCAGGTACCCATTTAAAGCTGGTTGCACTTAAGGGACTTTAACTGACTTTTGACCTGGAAAAAAATCCTCGGATCTCTTATAGGATTAAACTGTGTTTCTCAGGTTGACACTTGAGTGCTCTACGCGACTGAGCCACTGTTTATTCCTTAAGTCAAAGAATATCTTTTTTAAATATTTCAAAATGTGTGAAAATTTCATGAATAAATCTATTTTGAGATTTGTTCTTTTTAGAGATTTTAGTCTATCTAACTTGACAAACTTTATGTTATGCCATTTTTGATGCAAAAAAAAAAATATTACTATTAATTTTGGAAAAATTGAATTTGTCTATAATTTATTATGTCAGTGCTGCAATATCTCCTTTCTATCATGTATATTTCACGGTTTAAGGGATAATGGCATCTGAAAAAGGGAAACTTTGAAGTTAAAGTTATAAAATATGACTTTATAAGCCTAAAACTATTAACTTTTCAAGATATATATAAAATAAATTTTATATTTATCCTTTTTATAGACCAATGAGCTCTTTTTTGATTAAACAAATACATTGGTTGTTGAATACATTTAATATTTCAGTATATTTTACCTAATAGAAGAAAATTCATACATTTTTAAAGAATATTATTCATTAATATAATTCTACCAACATTATTTCTAGTCAGTCTTTTATATTATCTCTACATCTCTGGATTAATTTGTGTCCTACAAGCTTTTCCCAGTTTTGTCATAAATTATTCTATATACATTTATAGTCGAGACATATCAAGGCAAATTCTTTTATTTTTCACTAGTTGTGGCTATTTTATTTCATGGTTATTTGTATTGTTATATGTAACGTGTGGACTAAGGTGTACATATCAGTTTAGGATCAGTTACAAAATAAACATTGAACTGTATCGGAGTTGATTACATTTCTAATGTGTCTTTAAGGATCCACTATGCTTTTTTGTAACTTTTAATGACTCATTTAAAAAAAAGGTAAAAATCAAAGCAAATAATGTATAACTAATGACACAAGATGTTTAACTAATGACACAAGATGTTTAAGCTTTATTATTCTTATAGTTTGTGTTGCTTTGTTTCCCAATTTTATAGTCAATTTCTTGAGAGAGAGTTTATAAAAATCTTTTTAAGAAATATCTATCATAAATCTATTTAGGGAATAATTCATTCAGTCTTCCATTATAAGAAAAAAAATCATTAACTAACCTAAATATTTTTTAAAATAATTTTTTGGTTGTGATAAATTTATCCTATTAACATCATTTATTTTTATTAATGTAAAACAAACTCTACGACTTTTATTTTAATTGCAGTAATAGTTTTCCTTCATATATTTATTTATATATGCTCTGTATATTGTTATAAAAGGTAGACTAATTCAAATAAATATTTTTAAAGCGCTATAGATATATTACTGTTTATCAGTATTTATCTTTGTGGTTAAACTTTTTAGCAACACAAAAAAGTAATATTGCTTGTTTTAGTTAATTTTTTTAAATTCAAGGTTTCATTTTATTACAAACATTGGAAGGAAGTTTGTGTCACAGTATTAGGCTAAATGCTTTATGAATTTTCTTTAATGATTTGATTTTAAATATTACTTAAAGTATATCGTCCAATCAGAATTACATTAAAACATGTATTTAAGGGATATTTGTATCATGCTTGTTAGCAGATAAAATGTGCATAGTTTAGAAAATATTTTGTCTAAATTCTATAGGCTTAAGATATGTGTGAAGATATACAAAATGAATGTTTTTTTGTCAAAATGATCATTTAAGCCTTTTTAAATAGTGTTTTCTGAAGATACACACACAGATATGTTATCTGTGTTAATAAAACTAGTTAGATTTTTTTTGTAGTGTGCATAAATAATAGCTATGAATTGAGTGGCTAAAAGGAAAAATTATGCATATTGGTTTATGATGTCAGTTAGGTTGCCATCTGGTTCAGTTAATTGTGCATACTTAGTTTTATTGACTATAAATCTCTTAATTGCCTTTAGGAAAAAAAAAGTGCACCATTCATTGCAATTAAGGAATTCAAGAATATTCTTATTTTAATAATTTTCGATGAGATCATTTTAATAAAAGTAAATTCTTTAGTAAATAGAGTGAACATCCAGATGTAGGGTAATAATTCTAGAGATTGAGACTAGTACAATAATTTTATGATTCAAAAGTTTTTTTCCACAAATATATTTCATATCTTTAAAAGTTTATTTCTGTTATTACACAGGCGTCTCAGAATTTATTGTAAAAAAAAAAAGATCCTGTTATATTTTTCATCATTTTATTTTTACCCAAAAGACCTTTGAGAGATAAATTGTAATGATATTTTTTTTGTAATTTAATTTTTTTTAAATATTTAATTTCATATAGAAACCTAAAACTTATTCTTTCCTAGTGCACGTATGAGGTTTACTAAATGAAGAGCTGAACAAAAATTAATGAATGAAATGATTATTTGGATTACTGCTTAAATCTGCCACATTAAATATGTTTTTATTTTCTTTATTCTCTTAAAGTGAATTGCACATTTTTTCACAACTTTCAAGTATATTATTCAATGTTAAAAACGTAGGTGATAAATCTATTGAATATTTAAAAATGTATTAATTGAATGAATAGAAGTAAAACATTTTTTGTATAAATCAATTTTTTTTTCTGGTACTTCTTTATACTTATTGTATATTTTAATATCTTGCTTTTTCTTTTTAATCTTCTGAAGTTTTTCTAATTTTGACTTTTTTTTTGGCTGTCATTGTTATTGCTTTTTATTTGTTTAACTTTATCTTGTTATGCCATTAATCAGATCACTAACTTTAATTCTAGTCTTGTAATAATTGTCCAACGGCACTAATTTTTGTGATATAATAAATCTTGATCTTTAATGTTATTATTATCATGACACTCATCTCAATACATGATATTACTGTATCCACTGGTTTGTGTTTCTTTTTTATATTTATTCTTGATTTTTTATTTATTGTTTATTAGGCATCTCTTATTTTTATTTGTTAATGTGTACATGTTAATGTGCACATGTTAATATGTACATGTCAATGTGTACATGTCAATGTGTACACACCATTGTGCACATGTTAATGTGTACTTTTAAAAATTTTTCCTTTTCAATGAATACAATTTTTAAGCATATTTTTTGTTGAAATGACCATTCAGTAGCTTTTTATCACTTAAACTTTACTATAAAATTTTATTCAGTGTTAAGAGATATTTTAAATAACATTCAATTGGCTAATTTGAATTTTTTAAATTTATAAATATTTAGTCCACAATAGGGATAGAAAAAAATGTGAAGATGATAAAAAAATATTTTTGAATTCCTTCTAAAATTATTCCATTAAATTATTATTAGTATTTTTTTTTTGAACCTCATAACTTATAAAAAAATTTTACTGAAACATTGATTCATCAGATCATAGCCACATATGTCTTGCATTTTCTGAGCATAAAGAAAGTGGTAAATGTTGACCTGAAATTAACCTGTATGTTATTAAAAATCATGGAATAGTGTAGGTATTATTTAGAAATAATACATTCGTTTTTTACTCTGTTATGCATTATTATAGTGACATTTGTCTGACTCAAAAAGTTATGAACAGATGCAAATTTGACAAAATGTACCGTATGTTAGGGGAATACATTATTAAAGCCATTGGAACAGTAATTAAATTTCTTTAAGGCGAAACATTTGATCTCAGTCCAAAACTGTGTTTCTTTTATTGATGCGTCTCCTTTAGTATCAATGTGCCTATTTTACTTAATCTGTCATTACAAATTTGATAATAAAATCTATAAGATAAACAAATTAGAATCAGCCATTTAAATTTGATGTTGTCTCTTCAGGGGAGAAAACTCATCATTACTTTACCATGTTTATAACCACCAATGCCAACAGTTATCTTTCATGGCATTTCCGTTAACTACAGGCCATAGCCTGAGAAAACTTAACTCACGTCATTGAAATTCGACACTACAACTTCATCATAGCAGAAGTATAGATTATCGGGTTACTATTTCAAATGTTTATAATTAAATACATCCCCAAATAGGGTACCAAAGGCATTAAGATTTACTTATTGCTTTATACTCTATCTAGTAAAATAGACTTAACGTTCTAATAACGAAATTAAAAAAAAAACAACTGGTAGAACTAGATAACAAAAATAAAAACAATTTTAGAATTATAAAAACATGCTTAATAGACATAAATATGAACAACATGTATTATTGAATAATTTTGTTATAAAAAATAGAAATGTTGTGTTATAATGTTATACGATTTCATGACGAGCAAACGTTCAATTTTCTCTTGGCATATCAGATCTAACATAAACATTTAATAATCAATGTCAACACTATTCAATGAGCACACAAATATTGATGGTTGTAGACACCTTCATTGTAGAGTAGCATCAAAGGCTGGTAGTGGTGGGGGGGGGGGGAAGATCTCTGTAAAATAACTTGTAGTCTTATTATTTTTTCACATGCAAAGCTGGGTTTTTTTTAAATCATGCTTTGTTGCGGAGAGTATTTTATATAGGTTCCAATGAGGTTTTTTTTTTTCCATTCTGGCACCATTTACAGTCGTCGCCATGGAGATGACCTCAGCTGCATGTCGTTTATTGCTTTAATCATAGTACTCTTCAAATAGAGAAATACATGTACATTGATTTATTCCCTGGACTTCTTCGACTTTACTCTTCGGTAATCTCAGATTTTTCTAAAATGTCAGTCAGATAAACAACCTTAAAATCAAACTTAATTTTTTGTCTTTCATTCACTACTGTTTGTACGTTTAATTGCTGGCGTCGTTATAATGCAGCACAATGTCCTCCAATACTTAAGATATGCCTCCTTACCCCCCCCCCCCCTTTTCCAATAGGAAGTGTTGATGTTATATAAATATAAAATTTTTTGGGAGGCACCCAAGCTTTTAGCCACAAATCTTTACGAATTGTAGTTATTTTTTTTAGATGATTTATACCACGATGACCAGACGTCCAAGCTTAACAGATAAGTTCCAGAATGGCATCACTTGTCCTGGCATGGTCAGAAATGTCCTAAAGAAATAAAGAAATATCCGGACTTGTTCCGGTTTCTTACACCCAATCTAATTCCATGTCATGCTTTTTGTCCATAATGACGCCTGACCGTTAAAAATAGTAAAAGTATTGGTAATTATTAAGAGTACAGCTTTCTTAAGGGGAAAAATATTATTATTTTTTTTTAAATATAACGAGCAAGCAAATAGTCTTTAGCTAGCCAGTTACGTAGGAATAGACATCTTTTTACTATATACTATTTATTACACTTTATTTACTAGTTGAAATATTCAATTTCTGACCGTTGATAAACTATTTCTTTCCTCAGTTTCCTTCTATTACACAACTCCCCCCCCCCCCAAACTACCACATCACCATTACTGGTACAACTCTGTATTTTCTGATATATATTTCACATAGTTGGTGACATGTGAAATTTAATGCAGTGTAATTTCACCCCGGTCCTACTTCGACGTCTGCATTGTATTTCTATCCAAGGAAATAAAGACATATTTCAGCTGCAGAGTTCTTATAAGATTAATGATTAAATTATTTATAGAATGTATGACACATCTTACTTTAATCTCTATGCAGTCCTTATGGTGTCACAACTGAAACGAAGTACACATTTAGTTTAAATGTACAGAATAACAATTTACTGATAGAAATGCCAATACATACATTAATATAAATTATTATCAAAACATTGAACTAGAAAACTTTTTAATTTATACTGCTGTGAGCTAAAAGTATTTCAAAATACCAAATTATGTAAGGTATTATTTTCATTATTTATCTTTATAATGTTGTTGTTTTTTTTCTAATCTGTCAGTTTGAAATGCAATGACGACAAATAATAATAATAGTAAAATAAGAAAAGAAATACTTCGCCAGTAATAATAACACAGCCAAACTAAAAAAAATTTTTTGCGAGTTGCCAAGAATGTTTGAATGAATTTATAGCAATTCATGGGTGCTGATTTCAAAACTGCCACTGCTTTTGCTGAATTGGCTCTAGTTTCTGAGATATTGGACACCCTTGAAAATATGATTGTACCCTTTGTGTAAAACAAATGCAATAAGTTTGGTGTCTGTTGTTTAATTAAACTATACCAAGTTATAACTTGGTTTAGTTTTTTCTCTTTTATAGCTGCTTTCTACAGACATCATGAGTTCATCACGAAGATGCTGCAAACATAATCCGAATGTATTCTGTTACATCTGTGGAGAATACATGATTGAAAAGCAAAGAAATATAATCGAATTTGTGCAGCAGGCATATTTGGCTTATTTCGGTGTGAAGCTGGGAGACCTAGACAAGTCTTGGGCTCCCCATAAGGTCTGCAAAAACTGTGTGGAGAGCCTACGGCAGTGGACAAATGATGAGAAGAAAAGTCTAAGTTTCGGTGTACCAATGGTATGGCGAGAGCCGAAAGACCATTCTGGTGATTGCTATTTTTGTATTGTGAATGTTAAAGGCTTGAATCGCCACAAGAAATCTAAGTGAGATTATCCTGATCTTGAATCTGCAAGGAGACCAATTCCACATAGCAGTGAAGTTACTATACCAGTGTTTAGTGGATTATTAGAGCTTTCACCATCAGACTCTGACGAGGGGCAAGATCTGGAGTTTTTGGCAGGTGAAAAAGGTGGAAGCGATTATGAAGGAAGTTCTTCAACACCTCAACCATTTAGTCAAGAAGAACTCAATGACCTGATTCGATACCTAAATATGCCCAAGCAAACATCTGAGCTTTTAGCGTCCAGGCTCAATGAAAGAAATTTTCTCAAACAAGAATTTTAAAAATTTCTTATCGGAAAAGAGAAGAGTTTCTTCTTCCATATTTCAGCCAAGAGGAAGATCTTGTTTACTGTAATGACAAATGAGACTACAAGACTACCATTCCAAAGACTGGCGTCTTTTTATAGACAGTTCCATCAGAAGCTTGAAATGTGTTCTGATATACAATGGTAACCGTTACGCATCTCTTCCTATTGCTCACTCAACAACACCTAAAGAAGAGTATGAGAATATCTAAACAGTATTGCAGAAAGTCTGTTATTATGAGCATCAGTGGTCAATTTGTGTTGATCTAAAAATGGTAAACTTCTTGCTTGGGTAGCAGTCAGGATACACAAAATACCAGTGCTTCATGTGCCTTTGGGATAGCAGGGCAAGGCAAGATCATTGGACAAGAGTGAAATGGCCTGCAAGCGAAACCATGACTGTAGGTTAAGAAAATATCATCAACAAGCCACTGGTTGACAAAATAAGATCATTCTCCCACCGCTTCATATCAAATTAGGTTTAATGAAACAATTTGTTAAGGCTTTGGGATTTTTGACGGTCCTCAGATTCGAAAACTCATCAACGATCAAAATTTTACAGATTTCACGGATCACCTTGAAGCTTCTTCATGGAACAGTTTTGTTTCAGTTGTCAGGAACTTCTTAGGTAATAACAAAGCAGAGAATTACGAAAAACTGGTACAAGATATGCTCGCTAACTTCAGAAACATTGGAGCAAATATAAGCATCAAGGTACATTACCTGCACAGTCATTTAGACAAATTTCCAGGTAACCTTGGGGACTTCAGTGAGGAACAAGGCGAGAGGTTCCATCAGGATATGAGGGTGATGGAGGAGAGATATCAAGGAAGATGGAACATAATATGATGGCTGACTACTGTTGGAGCCTCCAGCGCAATTGGCCCAACGACACACACAAAAGGAAGTCGAGCAAACAGCGATTTGCTAATGCATTACCATAGACAATTAACATATTAATTAATTAATTAGACATAATTAGTTTTTCAAATGAAAATGTTTTCTTCTATAGCACTATTACATATCTTTTTAAACAAAATTCTGCATGACTATTAACATTTTCACTACTATTTGTTAATATACTATTTTACTTCATGCAATTCTTGACAATTTTCAAACACGGTGCATACATTATTTAATTAATTTTAATTATCTCGTAAAATAGAGCCAATCTAGCAAAAGCACTTACATATTCTAAATCATCATAGTTGACTTTGTAAAAAATGATTCAAATATCACTGGCAATGAAATCACTGTTTACCAGTGTAATCAGTGGCGCGCGGGGCACAATACCTTTTAAAAAAAACCATTCAAAAACCATATAATATTTTATGTAAAATATATCATTTGATGCCACTTTGAGAGTAGCGCCCGGGGCATGATGCCCCCTTGCCCACCCCTCGCTACACCACTGATAATAATATGTCCAGCAAAAATGCCAAATTATAGCCGTTCTAAATAATATGTCCAGTAATATAGCCAAATTATAACCGTTCTAAATAATATGTCCAGGAAAAATGCCAAATTATAGCCGTTCTAAATAATATGTCCAGCAATATAGCCAAATTATAGCCGTTCTAAATAATATGTCCAGCAAAAATGCCAAATTATAGCCGTTCTAAATAATATGTCCAGTAATATAGCCAAATTATAACCGTTCTAAATAATATGTCCAGGAAAAATGCCAAATTATAGCCGTTCTAAATAATATGTCCAGCAATATAGCCAAATTATAGCCGTTCTAAATAATATGTCCAGCAAAAATGCCAAATTATAGCCGTTCTATATAATATGTCCAGCAATATAGCCAAATTATAGCCGTTCTAAATAATATGTCCAGCAAAAATGCCAAATTTTGGCCGGTGGGGATATGTTCAGCAAAAACGCCAAATTATAGCCGTTCTAAATAATATTCCAGCAATATAGCCAAATTATAACCGTTCTAAATAATATGTCCAGCAAAAATGCCAAATTATAGCCGTTCTAAATAATATGTCCAGCAAAAATGCCAAATTATAACCGTTCTAAATAATATGTCCAGCAAAAATGCCAAATTATAGCCGTTCTAAATAATATGTCCAGCAAAAATGCCAAATTATAGCCGTTCTAAATAATATTCCAGCAATATAGCCAAATTATAACCGTTCTAAATAATATGTCCAGCAAAAATGCCAAATTATAGCCGTTCTAAATAATATGTCCAGCAAAAATGCCAAATTATAACCGTTCTAAATAATATGTCCAGCAAAAATGCCAAATTATAGCCGTTCTAAATAATATGTCCAGCAAAAATGCCAAATTATAGCCGTTCTAAATAATATGTCCAGCAAAAATGCCAAATTATAACCGTTCTAAATAATATGTCCAGCAAAAATGCCAAATTATAGCCGTTCTAAATAATATGTCCAGCAAAAATGCCAAATTATAGCCGTTCTAAATAATATGTCCAGCAAAAATGCCAAATTATAGCCGTTCTAAATAATATGTCCAGCAAAAATGCCAAATTATAGCCGTTCTAAATAATATGTCCAGCAAAAATGCCAAATTATAGCCGTTCTAAATAATATGTCCAGCAAAAATGCCAAATTATAGCCGTTCTAAATAATATGTCCAGCAAAAATGCCAAATTATAGCCGTTCTAAATAATATGTCCAGCAAAAATGCCAAATTATAGCCGTTCTAAATAATATGTCCAGCAAAAATGCCAAATTATAGCCGTTCTAAATAATATGTCCAGCAAAAATGCCAAATTATAGCCGTTCTAAATAATATGTCCAGCAAAAATGCCAAATTATAGCCGTTCTAAATAATATGTCCAGCAAAAATGCCAAATTATAGCCGTTCTAAATAATATGTCCAGCAAAAATGCCAAATTATAGCCGTTCTAAATAATATGTCCAGCAAAAATGCCAAATTATAGCCGTTCTAAATAATATGTCCAGTAATATAGCCAAATTATAGCCGTTCTAAATAATATGTCCAGCAAAAATGCCAAATTATAGCCGTTCTAAATAATATGTCCAGCAAAAATGCCAAATTATAGCCGTTCTAAATAATATGTCCAGCAAAAATGCCAAATTATAGCCGTTCTAAATAATATGTCCAGCAAAAATGCCAAATTATAGCCGTTCTAAATAATATGTCCAGCAAAAATGCCAAATTATAGCCGTTCTAAATAATATGTCCAGCAAAAATGCCAAATTATAGCCGTTCTAAATAATATGTCCAGCAAAAATGCCAAATTATAACCGTTCTAAATAATATGTCCAGCAAAAATGCCAAATTATAGCCGTTCTAAATAATATGTCCAGCAAAAATGCCAAATTATAGCCGTTCTAAATAATATGTCCAGCAAAAATGCCAAATTATAGCCGTTCTAAATAATATGTCCAGCAAAAATGCCAAATTATAGCCGTTCTAAATAATATGTCCAGCAAAAATGCCAAATTATAGCCGTTCTTAATGCGGGGGTGGGGGAGGCCAGACACAGAGGTTGTCAGTTTTTGTAATAGCCGTGGGTAAAAAGCACCTGTCAAACCCCTGACGCCTCCTTATAAACACAATGCAATTATTTTCGCTTGAAGGATTTTTTTTTTTAAATTTTAATTATCTGCTTAATTGATCTGAATATCAATTAGCTTGCAGTAATTTTATATCATCAGATTTGACTCGATTTCGTTTTGGTGGGTAGTGTGTGCATTGTCAGTGTTCAGAGGCGGATTAAGATCTTTGGGATCCCGGGCGCAGAAGAAAACATTGGGCATTTAAACAAAAAAGTGAGACTTCAAAAGGGATATAAAGTTGGGTTCAGCCCGCCGTTAAATCCTCCTCTGTCGGTGGTGATCGTCTAGTTTGATTATGGCTGGGATACGACCAGTATCAATTAATATAGAACTGGAATTTTTTTTTATTTGGCCCCAAAAAGGTTCGCCGCCACTGGTCGTACAGTCTAGGGTATACATAGGTAGGTCGTAAAGTCTAGGAAATATATATGGTGGTCGTACAGTCTAGGGAATACATAGGGTGGTCGTAAAGTCTAGGGAATAAATAGGGTGGTCGTACAGTCTAGGGAATACATAGTTAGGTCGTATAGTCTATGGAATACATAGGTAGGTCGTACAGTCTAGGGAATAAATAGGGTGGTCGTACAGTCTAGGGAATAAATAGGGTGGTCGTACAGTCTAGGGAATACATAGGGTGGTCGTACATCTAGGGAATAAACAGGCAGGTCGAACAGTCTAGGGAATACATAGGTTGGTCGTGCATCTAGGGAATACACCATCCGACTTTTGGCGAAGATGTCGACTGAATCACTACATAGACTAATACGAACAATGCTAATGGCTTCGGTCAGACGAAGAGACACTATCTCACTTCTACAGGGGCTCTCAAATAAAGGTTACCGCCGGGGGAAGGAAATGGGGGGTGGGGGGAGTGGGGGGTGGATATTATACTAGGACATCAAGATTCGGTTCCAATCGGTTTTACCTTTACTTTTACCCTTCTGTATCATGCATGATAAGCACAGCAGCCAAAACTATTAAAGAATGGTCGGCGAAGTCCTAAATCTTTTAGATCTTTTTATTAACCACTAATGGGAGGTTTTTTTTTGTTGTGTCTAATTTTATTTCCACCATATCCGATAGAGCGATGGCCACATAAACACAACGGGAGACCGAGAACTTTCCCCAAGATCTAAAAGATTCCGTTGACTCTCACTGGAGATCAAACCCTGGACCCCCCCCCCGCCCCCCTAGATCGACAGTCGGGCGATTTACACCGATGAATACTATACGTTTACTCGTGCGGGCTTCTCTCATATAA
Organism: Bulinus truncatus; assembly: GCA_021962125.1. Classification (NCBI taxonomy): domain Eukaryota; kingdom Metazoa; phylum Mollusca; class Gastropoda; family Planorbidae; genus Bulinus; species Bulinus truncatus. The sequence goes on along the minus strand of JAGDYQ010000072.1, from coordinate 3,176,758 downwards.
GGCTTTCTAAACGTTTAAATGACAACGAAGTTTGGGTTGTGTCTCCGACAAACTACTTTTATGGCCCGGACAAGAAGTTTGGGTTGTGTCTCTGACAAACTACTTTTATGGCCCGGACACGAAGCTTGGGTCGTGTCACTGACAAACTACTTTTAAGGCCCGGACACGAAGCTTGGGTCGTGTCACTGACAAACTATTTTTATGGCCCGGACACGAAGTTTGGGTTGTGTCTCTGACAAACTACTTTTATGGCCCGGGCACGAAGTTTGGATTGTGTCTCTAACAAACTACTTTTATGGCCCGGGCACGAAGTTTGGGTTGTGTCTCTGACAAACTACTTTTATGGCCCGGACACGAAGTTTGGGTTGTGTCTCCGACAAAATACTTTTATGGCCCGGGCTCGAAGTTTGGGTTTTTGTCGCTGACAAACTACTTTTATGGCCCGGACACAAAGTTTGGGTTGTGTCGCTGACAAACTGCTTTTATGGCCCAGACACGAAGCTTGGGTCGTGTCACTGACAAACCATTTTCATGGCCCGGGCTCGAAGTTTGCGTTGTGTCGCTGACAAACTATTTTTATGGCCCGGACACGAAGTTTGGGTTGTGTCTCCGACAAATTACTTTTATGGCCCGGGCACGCAGTTTGGAATGTGTCTCCGACAAACTACTTTTATGGCCCGGACACGAAGTTTGGGTTGTGTTGCTGACAAACTATTTTTATGGCCCTGACAAGAAGTTTGGGTTGTGTCTCCGACAAACTACTTTTATGGCCCTGGCTCGAAGTTTGCGTTGTGTCGCTGACAAACTATTTTTATGGCCCTGACAAGAAGTTTGGGTTGTGTCTCCGACAAACTACTTTTATGGCCCTGGCTCGAAGTTTGCGTTGTGTCGCTGACAAACTACTTTTATGGCCCGGACAAGAAGTTTGGGTTGTGTCTCCAACAAACTACTTTTATGGCCCGGACACGAAGCTTGGGTTGTGTCACTGACAAACTACTTTTATGGCCCGGCCAGTCCTTCTTACTGCACGTTGGAATTAAGATATATTTTTTTTAAAGTACAAGCGTTTGAAATCACACATTTGGCGAATCGGAAAAAAAGCGCACCAGTATCCGTTTCGCTTCGATAAGTTGTTCATGCTCCAGTGGCTACGTCGCCTTACATCCATGTCCACGGGGGTGTGTCTATGATCCACCAGACGGTTATATTGTTCAGGAGGAGAGACTTACACAAAAAGAAATGTAAATGGAGTTAAGACATGTTTCAATGTCTTTCTTTTTGGGTTGTAGCTATGTCAAAATGACAGAAAGGCTTTTTTTTTTGTCTTTTATTAAAAATGTATTTACGGCCACAGGCAGGCTTACAGACAGTAAATAACTGAACACACTTTGTTAGAGAGAACATTTTGTCTTTTTAAGTCTTTAAATCGATAATTATATGTGAAAAGTGCTGCCTGCTTAAATGAATATATATTGTATAGAACTTTTGAATTAGTTGAACGGGTTTTTCAAAAAAAGAGCAAACTGTCATTAAACAAAAAGAAATATCCGAGGTTCCAGAAACTGTTTTAAGATATACTGCAACTATAATGAGGACCGCCGTTAGGGAGGGGGGACTACTTGAATACATTCTAGGGCCCATAAAAGTAGGGCCCATTTGTGAAACAGTTGGAACAGCTTGTTTGAATAACGTAAAATCTATGTGTCACTACCTGTTTGTTACATATTTAGTTGCAGTGCTCCTCCCCGTTGTTTAGGTAAATACTGTGTATCTAACAACGGCAATGGTTTTAATGTGTTTCATCTAGCAGTAAAGCAGCCGAGCGGTTCATAAATTACATGCAGATAAAATATATGCCTGCATGGTTTGAAGCATAGACATTGTCGATTGGACTTGAATTTTCGGTCTATATTTTGTTTAATTCTACTCTGTTTGGCGCAGACATGTGACGTGTTTTTGGGAACTTTGAAATCAACTATCGCCATCTTTTTTTGAGCCCGATCGATTTGAAATTTTGAACACTGTAAGGACATAAGCAGACATAGATAAATAGACAGACACATAGTTATATAGATAGACAATTAATTATTGTATCAATGTAGATGTTAGAGGGAATTCCCTGTAGTACGGTGACGCACCTAATGAATGGGTTATTGAACGGGGGAAAGAAGAGGAACGAGACACACAGACGGTTGACGAGGAAAGAGATAGAACATTGTTTTGGTTAATTTTGTTTTGTTTTAAGTTTGAAGAAGGTAGGGGAATTAGGAAGGAACGGAGAAGCTAGGAAGAAGCATTTATTGTATTAAAAGAACGGACAACTGGTATTTATCGTAGAGACATGATTTAATGGTTAATGTTCATTATTGAATAACTAGTTCTTACGATTATTCAATAAAGTGATTTTGGTTAATAACTAGAGGTGTTATGAACTTATATAAGTTGTGCAATTAAAGAAAGTAATTAAAAATAAATATATAAAAGAGACCACCGCATCCATACCCTGACAATTTTCCTCGTCAACCGTTTGTGTGTCTCGTTCCTCTTCTTTCCCCCGTTCAATAACCCATTCATTAGGTGCGTCACCGTACTACAGGGAATTCCCTCTAACATCTACATTGATACAATAATTAATTGTCTATCTATATAACTATGTGTCTGTCTATTTATCTATGTCTGCTTATGTCCTTACAAACACTTGTTCATTGGTGATTAAAAAAAAAATCACCATTTTTAAAACGATTGTGTCAATGAATTTAACTTTTATGGAGCCCTAAGTGCAGAAAGAGATTATGGCGCTTCAAGAGTAGCATGAATTCATCAATGTGCCTAGCTCTGATTGATATTTTTTCGGTCTTTTTTTTTAATATTATAGGCCTATATAAATCTTTAAATTGAAATTCTTTTAACAATATAAAGTAAAAGACAAAATAAAACAAAAGACTTATTGTATCTTTTCCTTATCACACTATGTACTGTATGTACACCATTTATTAGTTTAAATAAACAATACAAACAATTTAAAAAAAAAGATAAAGATAAATAGTTTAGATACTAAAAAGTATAGAAATAAAAAAAGAGATTAAAATCTTTAAAAAATAAACAAAAAGAGCTTAGATATTACAAATTTGTATGTACATTTTATTGAAAACATAAAAAACGCGTACGCCAAAAATAAACGAATTAATTAATCCGATTCGGCGCTCACGATTTTTTTAGTCAGTAAAATTGTATGATTTAAAATCTAAGTCATTTTAAGTATAATTTAAATTTCTTAAAACAAAATGTTTTTTATTTCTATATAAAACGTTACAAAGTTGAAGAAATACTGTATATATGTTATATAGTAAGAAAAATACATAAAAAAAAAACAACTTTACCTTAGGAGATTTAAAATATTTGTTTTGTAAAAAACGACTCGGATTAAAAAGATAGAGCAGTTGACCTGGCCTCAGGAAAATGAAATGTTTTATAGGGCGCTGGTTTAAGCAATGGAAATAGTTTGAGAATAGCTATTTGGTAAATTAGCTTAGATTATCAGAATGTGTTATAAAGTAGACATACACGTGTACACATATTATCAGAATGTGTTATAAAGTAGACATACACGCGTACACATAATATCAGAATGTGTTATAATTTAGACATACACACATAAATTACAACATGTGTGTTGAAAATGGTTTTCAGCTGTGTATATAGGAGAAGATAGAAGATATAGAAGTTCTGTTCTATGTAACAGATCCATGATGGTACGGTTAGAATGAATTTAAAGGAACATGTTTTAATTTCAAAATTATGACAAAAGATAAATTTTTTTTAGGCAATTAATAGGAGCATGTTGACAGATTTATGCCATTTTCTACAAACTACATGTTTTATGGATAACGTTTTGTTCCTCTTATGAGCTGTATACAGGGCCCGATAAAGGATTTTGTAGGCCCTAATTAATTAATTATAACGAATTTAATATTATATAATAATAAATTTAAAAAAATATTTTTCACTTTTGTAGGCCCTATTTTTGTTTGTAAGCCCTAGGCACGGTGCCTATAGTGCCTAGGCCTTAATTGGATAAAGAAAAAGCAGAAGGGGCGGGGAGACGGGGCATTTTCATTCAAAAGAGCTCAACAGAAAAACGACCAGAGACACAAACATCTAGCAATAAAACTTAGGAATTAGAGTAACTCGTTTGTCTTTATTTCATCACAGAGCACCCTCCCTTTATCTGCTAACAGATGTCGGAGAACACGAGATAACTAACGGTCGTTTTACCAGGACTCCACAACGAGGCTGTTGAGTGAAGTAATTTTCCCGCCTGGACAGACCGAGTCCATTATAGACAGTATCGACTTTCAAACACTCCCCCCCCCCCCCCCATGCAATGTGCACTCTACGCCGTCCTATCCAACTTTAATGGGAGAATGTGACAGCTAACTACAGAACAAAGCAGTTAAACGTTACATGGTCACTGATAGCTGTCACTTAATTTGTTATTGGTGTAGTAAGTTTACAGCTATAGGCACACACACAAACATTGTATTTCATAAGAAAAAAAAAACAGTAGATATATTACTTACAGATAGAGCTAATTATTTCAAGGGCAATAGTTTTGAAATCAGAAATGGTTTAAAAAAAAAACACGAAAAGATGAATTAAATGCTATGAGTATGCTATGAGTTTGCTAAGGGTATGCTGTGCTATGCTTTATTGCAACGAATGAGAAATATCTTTACATTTAATGCAGGAGGTAAGTTTTATGTTGGCATTATTAACTAACAAGAGTTTCGCCGATTTTGTGTTCATTTTCTTTTGTAAAGTATGCAATTTTCCACGGCTGCCTTATGTGGATGATAGTTTTATAGTTGGCACAATATTCGTTTACCTGCTAATGACAGTGCAGTTACCTCTTTCCTCAGAAATGATCACAGTTGTCAAAACGATTGTTGTCTATTTAGCTGTCATCACACCACTTATCTATGGGACACTTGCTCATTTAGAAACCGGGCAGCTCATGTACGGCCGTGGGGGGGGGAGGGGTGAGGGCTTTGGGCTGTCGCTCTAGTCTCTAACCCCAAGGGCCGCCAATGATGAGGGAAAAAAATGAACATTTAGATTCACGTAAGCTGGCTGTTAATGGTTTGTATACATAGACATAATATACCAACAACTATGAATTTTGTCTTTAAGTGAACTCTCTATGGAATAAATCATAAATGAAAGAAATGACAGATTATGACGTCATTGTTCATGCACTGCCTGATGGCGACATTTCCTGTTGTTAGTTCGTTGGAGGCGGCCAGCTCTTGAACTGTATGTGCGTGTGTGTGTGTGTGTGTGTGTGTGTGTTGCAGATGTGCACATTTTCTCCAGACCACCTGGTGGGTCCCCGAAATCGATTTCCTGCAGTTTTAAACGGACTGAGCCATGTCGGAACACGTCACACACTCAGCAGAAAAGTGGGACAGTGATGTCTGGCCAGGTTGACGGGAGTTGATAGTCGGAGGGTGAAACTTCAAACACGGGTGTAGGGTCGGCATTTCTAAGTCAGCGTGACCCGAGGGTCGCATGGGCTTAAAATGTATTGCCAAGAGGGCCGCACACAACTCGTAATTAAAAAAAAAACAAATACAAACAAATATTGCAGAATGTTTGAAGATCTAAAACCTAACAGCTTGCAGTAAATTATAGCGGCTAATTATGTTCAAGAATTTTTAAAAATAATAAAAAAGTGCACACAAAAAAGATCTATCACCATTGAATTCTCTGCATCATCAATAGAATATTTGGGTTGCTAGAATAATTAGACAAACAACAGATAATGTTTCAATGTCCACTTTCTAGTAGGTCAAGTTATTCTAAATTTAGTTCAGTTTCCCCATCCCCCAACCCAATTACATTCTTTTACACTGAAAAATCTTTGAAATTTGTTAGAAAACAATATTTGAAACATCATTAAGTAGTAAGCGCCAGAGAAAAACAAACAACTGACTGTTAACATCACAAGGTGTAGATCTATGGGGTTGGAGGTCAAGTGTCCAGTTCTGTAGCCATCACAAGGTGTAGATCTATGGGGCTGGAGGTCAAGTGTCCAGTTCTGTAGCCATCACAAGGTGTAGATCTATGGTACTAGAGGTCAAGTGTCCAGTTCTGTAGCCATCACGAGGTGTAGATCTATGGGGCTGGAGGTCAAGTGTCCAGTTCCGTAGCCATCACAAGGTGTAGATCTATGGAGCTGGAGGTCAAGTGTCCAGTGCTGTAGCCATCACAAGGTGTAGATCTATGGGGCTGGAGGTCAAGTGTCCAGTTCTGTAGCCATCACAAGGTGTAGATCTATGGGGCTGGAGGTCAAGTGTCCAGTTCTGTAGCCATCACAAGGTGTAGATCTATGGGGCTGGAGGTCAAGTGTCCAGTTCTATAGCCATCACAAGGTGTAGATCTATGGTACTAGAGGTCAAGTGTCCAGTTCTGTAGCCATCACGAGGTGTAGATCTATGGGGCTGGAGGTCAAGTGTCCAGTTCTGTAGCCATCACGAGGTGTAGATCTATGGTACTAGAGGTCAAGTGTCCAGTTCTATAGCCATCACAAGGTGTAGATCTATGGTACTAGAGGTCAAGTGTCCAGTTCTGTAGCCCTCAAAAGCTGTTGATTTATGGTACTAGAGGTCAAGTATCCAGTTTGGTAGCCATCAAAAGCTGTTGATCTATGGGGCTGAAGATTAAGTGTCCAGTTCAATAACCTTCACAAGATGTTGCTCTATCGGACTGGAGGTCAACTGTCCAGTTTTGTTACCATCACAAGTTGTTGAACTATGGGACTGAAGGTCAAGTGTCAAGCACTGATGTCCATACACAGTTCTTGGTGTGATAGCGAACAAGAATTGCGTTTGGACAATCATAGCCAGATTACTTGTCGTTCTGTTGACTCTGTTTAGTCGCTAGTCACATCAGAAGTGAAAAGGTGATAGGTCATTGTGGTCACCAGGCACAGCTTGTCCAGATATTCCGGTATCACAGTGAATCCCCTCTATTTCACCACAAACATCTTTCTACAAACACAAGACAAACATGGGAGTTGTCATAGATGAATACAGTTTTAGTTTCAATGACAACTTTCTTCAGTTTTATACGACATAAAACAAGGTTATATGTTTCAACATACTGTGTAGCAATAGTCGTTGTTAGGTATTGTGGTGGCCTTAGGAAGAGACTTTGAGATATTCTGGGGGCCCTCGGCATAAGAACCTGCTGGGGCTTTATTGCACCAGATGTGATGGACCTTAGCACTTAAATGGGATGCTTTGAAAATTAGGGCCATACGACAGGAGCGGGGGGGCCTTTCAACAATGGGGACCCATGACGGTGGATATTCTAATGAACTGATTTGTGTATAACTGGCACAACGTTTAATACAAATAAAACACCAATGATAAAATTAATACACATAGCTAACTGTTAAACTTAAGTAGAAAAGATGATACAAAAATGCTAACAGAATAAATTACTACACACTAGGGTATAATTGTAAGCATAGATATGTATCAATGATTATAAGCTACTTATTCTGTAAATTTTATGTTTTGTGTATAGAAATATTCATAAAGGTCAAACTATAAATTAGATAGACGTAAACAAAGTAAACAATGAAAACAATGATTAGGTTGTACATCAATATATCTTGATGCCCTGTAGTAAAAAAATGACATGTTAAAATGTTAACTTCTAAACGGTTAAAATATTAATTTCAACAATATTGTCAATAGAAAAATACAAAAATGAGCACCATACTTTCTTACAATTCCATCACTGACATCTACCTTATAAACCTACATCACTTGATATCTTGAATACAAATTTAGATGTTTATGTGCACGAATTTAGAAGTTTATGTATTTAGTTACAGAAACAAAAAAAAAGTCTAAACAGCAATTTTCCCCATCCCCCTCCCATAGATAAAGTAAACAACGAATCATATATGACAGTGCCGTAACTAAGTGAGGGGAAGGGGGCCCAAATTCGAAAGTTCCCCGGGCCACAGCTTGCGGGTGGCCCCTAAAGGAGTGTCCGAAATTTTTTCTAGATTAATACTAATTACATTATCTCATGTCATGATGTCAAAGGTCAAAATGTAGGGGCCCCCAAAGAGGTCAAGCCCCAGGGCCCCCAAATCCCTAGATACGCCAGTGATATATGAATCAATATTACATCCCGTACATTTAAGACCCCACCGGGCAAGTGCAGTGGAAGGCCCATGCTTTAAGACGACTCTTGACGTATCCCAGAACGCACTTCACAATTCATATTTCCGCTTGCATTTATAATACAACACTTATATTGGTTTACTTGTAGGCTTACTAGATATCCGGGAAATAACACCTAGATTACTATATAGAACACAACCCCTTAGGCTTACACATACATGTTACTATCAAGTGAATAATGTATTCACTGACACACATATTAAATAACAATACTCAAGTGTCAGTGATAGTTACTTCTATACAAAGACCTATTTATTCTGTAATATACTAACTAAACTATGTTTATAACAAGAAAAAACACACCTTCGCTTTAGAAGTTTCTCTAAATGTAAAAAAGAAGCTAACCCACATAGCACCAAGATGAATATATTATTCATGTGTGATACCCAACACATACATTTCACAGTGTGTTAATTGAAGCGCAGATTCTAAAAGGGAATGTTTTAGAACAAAATATTCGCCGAGAGCATGAGATACGATATGTAGATGATTGGTGAACAAAAATGTTTAGCTGTTTGATGATGATACACCTCAACACACCAATGCACAAACATAAACCAAAATAACCAGTAACCAACAAACCTCAACACACCAATCCACAAACATTAACCAAAATAACCAGTAACCAACAAACCTCAACACACCAATCCACAAACATTAACCAAAATAACCAGTAACCAACAAACCTCAACACACCAATCCACAAACATTAACCAAAATAACTAGTAACCAACAAATATAATACACCAATCCACAAACATTAACAAAAAAAAAAAAAGACAAAACCCCCAGAAACCAACAAACATAACACGTAAAAAACAAATAGTTATTTTTGTAACTTCACTAAGTGATAACTAATTTTTTAAACATCCAGAGCGTAAGACTTAATTTTTCCGTTTTAAATTGAACTTGTTTTAAATATACACTGGCCCGTATATTCTGAGTTGTAACTTATCTAAATCCTAAATCTACGGCTTAACCAAGTCAATCTAAACCTTTATTTTTTAAAGTCAGCACTTCATGAAATGATGTTATCAGTTAGATCTTTGCAGGTAAAAAGGGGGCATTGGGTTCAATCTGTGTTATAGTTTATACTCAGGTATACAGAATCTCACCAGTTTATCATCAACGTTTATACTCAGGTATACAGAATCTCACCAGTCTATTATCAACGTTTATACTCAGGTGTACAGAATCTCACCAGTTTATTATCAACGTTTATACTCAGGTGTACAGAATCTCACCAGTTTATTATCAACGTTTATACTCAGGTATACAGAATCTCACCAGTCTGTTATCAACGTTTATACTCAGGTGTACATAATCTCATCAGTCTGTTATCAACGTTTATACTCAGGTATACGGAATCTCACCAGTCTATTAACAACGAAATATTTTATGTCATTTTATGTTTCAACTTCCAAGAACTGACATCATATGTACATCCAGTGGCGTCACTGGGGTGGGGGGGGGGGTGGGGCGCAACGGGTTACACCATTTTAGGGGTGACAACAAAATGAACAGTTCTAAATTTCATAGCAAAAAAAAAAAAAACTTCGTTATAGTCGGTTTTAGCCTAGGGTGCCACCATGCAGAGCAATAGAACATGATGTCACCATATAGAGCAGTAGCACAGGGTGCCACCATGCATAATAGAAGCAAAGGGTGCCAGCATGCAAAGTGGAGCTTAGGTGAATAAATAAAGGTCAAAGCTGCTCGTTTTGGAAACGTTCTAAAAAATGGACGCATGAAGTCACGTGTTTTTGTGAAATTGGAGACGTAGTTTACTCAGTTTAATGGAAGTAATATGCATCTTTCTGAAATACAGTCAGTAATACTATCGTTTTATCGTTAAAGTATTTTAAAGTAAATTCTCTCAGATCTTCTGCAGGAAAATTTGAAATGTGTACCATTGCTCATGGTGGAAGTCTGGAGTTTGGGGGAGGGGGGTAACACCCTGAATTTCCCGCACCGGGTGACACCAACCATAGTGTCGCCACTGTGTACATCCACTGATGTAATGACAATATACAACTTGCCAGATAGGAACATTCTTATGGATATGCAGATTATACGATAGCTTAGCCCCCCCTCCCCCCATATCTAAGGAAGACACATAAAATACACTGCCTTTCTTAGGGTTATGCAAACTAGGGCCGCACCCCGGGCCTTAATGCTAAATTATGTTGATAAATTGGCCCAGACAGGGAATTTAGTCTGGTTAACACCAAACATCTTTGAAAGTCTCGGCATAGGGCCGTACAAAATATTAGCCATTTATATTTATAGCCGGTAGTATTTAACTATAGGCATCCATTAGACAAACTCCGCCAAGGACGATCCCAGGAGGAGGGTTGGGCGTACGGCTAGCAACCCCACCCTGTTAAAAAACCCTTTGCTACAGAAACACTAAATTAAGAAAAAACAGGTATTTCAGTCCTGGGAGAAGAAGGTTCTTCATCACGAAGACTCATAAAGCTTAGTTGTGGTGAAAGACGAAAGGACATCACCAGGATGGGGTTCAGCTGGAAGCAGCTGGAGAGAATGGCTCAGGATTGAAGTCGCTGGAGATCTTTAGTTGGTGGCCCATACTCCGGTAGGATTGACGGGCAATGATGATGATGATGATCCTTTAGACACATTGAATGACTAGAATATTAATTGTACTTGTGTAAATTGGTTGTAAATATTCTAATAAAAGAGTACTAATACATCAAACACTTAAAACGTGGCAATAGAAATAGAGTCATTACACATAAAAACGTTTACCTAAGACTGCAGACTAAACAAAATCTTGTCATGGGCGTAGATAATGAATGTGGCAGGAGGTGAATGGCCAGCAGCTCAGATTTTAAGCAAGAAACATAAAACAATAAGCGAATCACAGTTGGTGAGCTTTGCAAATATATCCTATTTGCAGACTTGATATGGAGTAAATATCTAATACATAATTTTTCAATGTTTTACTGTGTTAAAAGAAAAAAATAAATAAATAAAACATGTAAGGAAAAAAGGAAACCTATATATGTTTGTCTGTATTGTTGCTATTATTCTATAAGAACAGTATACTTTATATAATTGAATTCACTGAAGTTTTTTAATGATTGCACAAGATATGTTTGCCATCCTTTTGAAATATAACAGTCCAAGAAGTTTATGTCTTCACCGTGAATTTTGACAGACCAAGAAGTTTGTTTTTGTCTTCTTATCACTTGAGAAAATATGCAAATAGTTCAGAAACGTAATAGATACAACTAAATCATCATGAACAATGAAAATTTGACATTCTATAAGAATTCTACATACCGTTATTCAGGTTATGTGATGATTTGACGTTTAATTGTTTGGACGTTTTTTTGTGTGCTTAAGTTGACTACACACACACTAATCGTGTAAATAAACTTTTAAAAACGAGTTGGCCTAGCAGTTAATTAAGCCTCCACCACATAGTGATGAAATGAATTATTCTGGGGAAATGTCTTCCTGTGTTATCTGATATTATATTCAGCCAGTGGGGGTAAAATCAAGACATTGATTTCTTTTTAATAATAAGTTAAGATTCAATTGTAAAGCTATATGCTAAACAGCGATTGAGATGATCTGTTATACATGGCCGCAGGGGCAAGTGGGAAGACGAAACGATCTTCAACATCAATTTGTATACAGGAAACATGGTCTCAATATGGGGAAAGTAGACAGGTAAAATTAAAACTAGATCGTTAAACTAATAGACACACATCTAAATTTGAAGGCATATAGCTAAACCAGTGTATACTCGCTTAAAAGAAAGAAAGATTGCTAGACTAGCATAGATATATTGCTAAACTAGCAGATATGAAGCTAAACTCACAGATATGTAGCTAAACAAGCAGTTATATAGCTAAACTAGCAGTTATACAGCTAAACTAGCAGTTATATAGCTAAAGTAGCAGATAGTTAGCTAAACTAGCAGATGGTTACATAAACTAGCAGTTATATAGCTAAACTAGCAGTTATATAGCTAAACTAGCAGATAGTTAGCTAAACTCATCGTAAAACAAGCCAAACAAAGCAAAGTACTTTTGGCGTTATTGTTGAAAAAAGTATAACTACATTATAAGGCATTTCACTATTAAGAATGATTTTAGTCCAGGCACCTGACTATTGGTCGATGCCCCTTCAAGTCATCCATAACCGGGGACACACGACAACAGCTTGAGCTGTAACGATTCTGTCATGCGTTAAAAAGCGAAAGTTTAGTTCGGACTATCGGTTAGTTAATTTTGTCACATGTACCAGGTCTTATGAGTTAGACAACACAGTTATAGGACGTACCTTTTAAATATTTATTCTTAGAGTGGAAGTTACCACCTATATAAATTACCTAATTCTCAAAACAGGTCGATCTAAATAAAACAACTGGTATTCACGCATTTTGAATATGTAGAGTGTTTTGCTACACTATCATGAACTTTAACTTTTACAACGTCAATTTAAGTACATTTGTAAAAATCACGAGTGATCATTATCAATTCATTGATACTACCGTAGACAGTAAATGTACAGCCTATCTAGCAGTAATAATACACAAGTAAATAAATGTCTTGCAGTTTGCTCATAAGAATTAATCCTACAGGATGATTACAACTAATTCGTAGTTGATGCCTAAAAATGTTTATATTTAACAGTTTTTTCATCGATAGCAATGCAAAAAAATGTCTTACAGTTAATTCATTATAATAATACATTACGTTTATAGAATACATACATTTTGTTACAAATCTATTCTACAGCATTTATATACTACGGTGAGTCATCACAGTTTTAGCATAAACAAAAAAATTAGTTAAAGAAATCTTTCTTCACACAAGAGTTCAAATAAAGAATACTACACAGAATATGTACAAAGAACGAACTCAAGACTCACCATTTGACCGGACTTGCACTTCCAAATGAAATTAAAGACTTATTCTAATAAAGAACACGTTCTACTCACATAATGTTCTCAAGATAAGACTGTTGTAACATGACCGCCACCAAATGAGTCAAACATAGAATCTTGTCGTCTGCTCTAGCAGAAAGATAAACTCTTAACTTGTCTCAGCTTAAATTTCAACATTTCCATCAGAAATCTAGTGACAGTTTGTAATAAACCCATTTAAACCAATGATACTTTTACTTAAGAAAAAAAAATGAATAATAGGAGTCTAATCCACCCATATTTCAAGAGTTTTACGCTTGAATCTGATAAATTCCATCACGGCAATTATTTCTTCGAATATTTCAGTTGTATTTTGTTGCAGATAGATGTGTTGACTATAGGGATATTATCAATTAACATACAACCATCAACTCTCCCAAATATCCATATCTAAAAAAAGACCATACGCATTTGAAACTACACCATGATGTGTTTTTTTTTCCAGTTAAATATATTTGCTTTGATGAAATTACAAATTCATTATATTCTACGACATATTCCTGACAGCTCCAAAGTTATAGGATGGAGAAATCCTAAGTGTATATACCACATATCATTTGGCGTCAGTACGTATCAAATATATATCGTGTATTCCCCCTGAAGAGATCAGAGTTCCGTCTGGAACTTTCGCCTCTAAAGCCTCAAATCGTCCTCTACACACATAAGCAAACATATTTGTAATTTTTTCTTTCACCTGTACGCACATGTCTAAACGAGGGATGGTCACCAATAATTTCTATGACAACGACATTCTAATTTTTTTTTTAAATACTAAAAGGAGTGGCGCTATAGTAGCTCTAACAAGTTTATTAAAATAAAAATAAAGGATTAATTGATTTTATAAAACAACTTGCAGCCAACTGGTTAGAGCTGCATGCGACTTTTGTATAGTGCTGCTCAGCCCCGTAGCCAAGGGGGGGGGAGTACTGGGAAGGCCGTGCCCCCCCCCCGCCTAAAAAAAAAAAGGAAAAAATAAAGAAAAAGTAACTAAAATGAGAAAAACTGCGCCCTTGCTGGGTATTGGTGCCCCCCCCTGCTTACTTTGACCTGGCTACGGGCCTGGTGCTGCTCCCAATTTCATTGAATACGTTTTTCGCCCATTTAACAAAAAAAAAATTGTTATTGTGTTAAATTGACTAGATCTTTATGCTGACACGTATTTCAAACCCACCCCTGTAATTTAATAGAACTATGTTTTTTTTTTTTTACTTTTTTTTTTAAGTGGCCAGATTTTGTATGTGAAAACATTATTTAAAAATGTGTGACCACACCCTTTGAGTTGAAGAAGATTTTTCGTGAATTAGTCCCAGTTACCAATCCAAAATAGGTTTGAATATTGGCTAACCTTTCATTGTAGCTAGTTTCTTCCCCCCTCCTTAAATTATTTACAATTTACTTCTAATTCATTCTAGAATCTACTTAAGTTTCACTTGCACGAGGTTTGGTAAAAACGAAATATTCCAATTTTTCATATAAAACCACATTTTGAGTTCATTACAAAAATGTTTATTACATGTAAAAACATTTAGTAAACTGGTCATTTTATTACCAAATCCCACTGAATCGATTTAAGTTTATTTCAACCTAGGAATTTTTATTTCCAGTAGTTTCTATTTTTGGGACACTTGTCACCAATCAAAAGCCAAAGAATTTTTCAAATTCATATTTTCATTTTCATGCATTTTCACTCTGCACTTAACTATATAATAAAGTGAAAAAAGGGCACTCAACGTCCTTCACATAAATAATGAAAACATACTTTATATAAAGTCAGTACACAATTGTAGACAACTAGATGTCATGTCATTATTTCCTAATCTTCTATTGAGTTTGAAGACTTAGTAAACTGACGACAGCCATTTCTTGTAACAACACAGGAGCAGTGTAACACCTGCTGTTTGGTAGTTGGATGAATGGATAGAAAACTGAATCCATGCCATCTCTCTGTATCTCATGTTGTTGTAGTTCATGAATAATCTGCCGCCTACAGGGAACACGTTAAAGAATGTATTCAATGAAAGCCTCTTCACTCCATTAGCCTTTAGTGTCGCAGATTCAGTGGTGCAGAGAAAAACGAAACGATGAGGGAAGGACACTTTTGTGTTTCACATAATATCTACATATAGTTCTAATCTCTACAGACCGTTCTCATCTCTACAGACAGTTCTCATCTCTACATATAGTTCTAATCTCTACAGATAGTTCTAATCTCTACAGATAATTATAATATCTACAGACAGTTCTAATCTCTACAGATGGTTCTAATCTCTACAGATAATTCTAATAATTTTCTTTAAATAATTTCATTTTTTTCTATTCTATATATGTTTAGCTTTTAATGAAACTTGTATGTATTTTTGTATTTGTCCCACAGTCTATGATTCTATGCAGGTCTGCCACCACACGATCATTGGCCCAAAACAATCACCATCAACGGGGCCCCCCTCTGATCGTACGTCATTTTATAGCAGATGACTGTACCAGACGGGGCCATAAAGCGCAGGAGCCCCTTTATTAAGTGTGTTAGGGTTAAACTCTTTACTGTTTCCCTGCTCTCTCTTTATTTCAATTACTTGACATTATATAAAACGCAAATGAATTTTAGTTGTGTTATTGGTAGCACCAGCCTATATATTAATAAAAAAGATTAGATTGATCATAGAAACATGTAGCCGTTGTTTAGGCGATATATCGATTACATTCCTCAGATCTTATCATTTAGGAACAATTATCATGGAATGTATAAAATTGTTTTTTTTTGTTTAATAGTTATCAGTGATATTATATTATTAAAAGCCTAAAAATGAATTATGCCTTGTATCATACAGTTCAAACAGAATTAAACTATTGTCAGGGATGGCTAGTGTGCTACTTATTACTTCTTTCTTCTATTTATTTTTCCTTCACAATAAACATAGACTGAATCGCACAAACACTTTCAATAAAAGACTATAAGTCAAGTTGACACAAATATGACACTGATCATCGCTTTATTGAATGTAATACACGTCACAAATACTTTACAACATGATCAATAAATTCAATCCTCGAATAAAGAGTAATACTTCTATCAACTTCTTCACATAACCTATCTCCAATACAAAGTTCATCAATTCAAACAAGTCTACCTAACACTCTAACAAACTATATAACACGGACGATCTACGCTCAACAATTCCTCCCTTACAATTCCTCCCGAACTAAACTAACATTCTCTTATATAGACTAGCTGGACAAAGCATCCTATCATTCTCACATCTGCCGTTTGCTTGTTGGTTCCACCCCCATTCAATGTATAATTAAAAGTTTGGTGAACCTAGCAGAATAAACGTGACATCGCACTTCTAATGTTAATTGAATTCTCCCCCTGACACATTGTTTCTTGACTTGATTTAGTTGTAGTGCAGCCCTAACCTGAACTCATGAACCTACCCACGTCTACGCCTCTTCCTGAATTCTACCTTGACACTATTCTTTGTCTAAAATCCCCCTACCTCGTTAAAGTGAATGGGTTCTGTCTCCCTTTCTGCTCCCCCATCTCATATCAAATTACATTAAACTGTCCCAAAACTTACATTCACCTACACCCTGACCTACTTTCACTGTCCTGACATCACCCTTCCCTCTCGGTAAAAAAATTTCGTACAAAGTACGCAATTTTTTTCTATTACATAATTAACACTCATGTCCAACAATGATATTAACATCCAACCAAAAAAAAAAATGAAGAACAAATTCCACATCAAATGTGAGTACAAAATGTCAAAATAAATGCAAATATTCAAAAATCATTAACATATTTTTTCAAAACTTTTCCTCATAATTATCATTAAAACTATCTGATAGGTTTCAGTCTTAAAATATCTCAGCATAAATCTCATCCACAAATCTCATTTTAAAAACTCAGTAAAATAAAATACATTGAATGTATGGTTTAGTAAACATTTTTTTTTTCCAAAACCACTGAAGGCATATCTTTTACCACCTACAAATATGTGTAGGATCCTTCAGAGGTAAAGAAAACAATAAAGCTTATGTCACTTAAAAAATTTATATTGAGGTTTCCTTAATTATATATATCAAGCCTAAAATGAAGTATGTTTTTTCAAAAACAATGAAGGCAGACTTTTTGCCAACTACAGTCATATGTAGGCTCTTCATAGGTAAAGAAAACAATAATTCTAATGTCACATACAAAATTTACAGTAAAGTGTCCTTAATTGTGTGGATTAAAATTGATGTTAAATATTTTTCCAAAAACAATAAAGGCAGACTTTTTCCCACCTACGATTACATGTAGGCTCCTTTATAGTTAGAGAGAAAAAATTAACAACTCAAATTGATGATTTTTTTTTAAACATGATTGGATATTTTTAACATGTAATAATTTAATGCGTTGTATAATACAGGTACTAACCACTTCGCTTTTCAATGTATTCCAAGAAACCAAAATGTATCATTTAATTCTCATGGGAAATACATCATATTTCCATCTTTAAATAACCACGTAAGACACTTTAACACAATTCACAATGACTGTATATTATAAAAATGTACGAGTATCGACTGGGTTCTTCGCTTGTTTTTCTCATTCCTATCTCACAACCTAGAAGTGTGCACAGAATTCTGGTTATACCGGTCACTATAGTGATCGTCAATTAGGTCTTCACATTTATCTCTGAACCACTTTTGTCTAAATGTTTCTGTCTCTGGAGCTGTTTGGAAACGTCTCGTCTCGTCCACCCAATCAAAATATTCATTATTAACAACTTGACCCATATTCCCAACTCTACCACTATTATGTCTATCTTGTCTTTGATGTCCGACCTTAACACTACAACTCTCTACTCCGTGACGCTGTCTGTCATGAAGATTCTGATAACTCTGGGCCCTATGGTAGTCATATCTATCTGGAACGGTTTTGCGTGGGTTTTGGAAAGTCTTACTTGTGTTTGAGTGAATACTACTTCTGTCTAGGTAGATCTGTTTTCTATCATGGTACATGCTATTTCTGTCTGGGTATACCTGTTTTCTGGAATTTGATGGACAGTGCCTTGCGACGTGACCCCTCAAGTGACAATTAAAACATAGGATGTTGGAAAGTCTTTTAGGACAAGTCTTAGACCTGTGACCTAGTCTTCTACACGAATAGCACACGAGGACAAATGGTCTTACACTTACTGTATGTACAGGCTTAGTGTCTTTGACTGGTACAGATTCAATTCTGTCCAAAACAATTGGCGGTTTATTTACCGTCACAGTATGGCTGTCTTTGACTGAGTTAGGTTTAGTTATGTTTATCTTAACTTGCTCTTCTAAGTTATCTACAATTTTGCTAACTTTATTGTTTAACATTTCTATACTACTTCTAATGTTCTCTATATTACTGTCAGTCTTTACTTCTAGCTCCGCCCTATGTGTTGAGTCAGTCAGTAATAGATGTGATCTGATCATAAGTGTTCTGATATCACTTTCTATACTATTTAGTCTTTCAAAAATGGTCCTAAGTTGCTTTTGTGAAATGTCCGCTAAGTGTTTTAATCTATCTTCTTCGTCTTCCTCTACCTCGTCAAAAAGGCGAATTCCCTCAAATAGATCTTCATTTTCTAAATCGTAATACCCAGCCATATTTATGTTAACAAATACTAAATTCAATGGTAAAAAAAAGATTGCTATATAAAAATGCACAAATACGTTAGTGTACTTATAATTTGTTCCTATAATAACAATAGATATTAGTAAAAAAAAATTGAAATGCTAATCGATACTAATCTAAAAACAATAAAACATAAATACTCTCTGTACAGATTTCTTTGTCTTGGCCTATAACATATGTGGGGTGGTGTAGATCTATGTCGTCGTCTCGTGCAGGGTGGGGGTCTAAGATGTTGGTTGGTTTGGTCTTAAATCACTTTGCACTCAGAATGTGGTGCTAGTAAATACGATTACAATTATGACTGGACTGACGCTGAACGTGTTACGACTGTACTGATGATGACAATGACACTGGACAGACGCTGATAATGACGCTGGACTGACGCTGGATGTGTGACGGTTGTTCTGACGCTGACAATGACACTGGACTGACGCTGATTATGACGCTGGATGTGTGACGGTTGTACTGACGCTGACAATGACACTGGACTGACGCTGACGGAGACGGTTGTACTGCTTTCTACAGGTCACTTTAATCATCACAGGGCGTGACTGGTATGTTTCTGTTGTAGCTGTTACTTCCTTCAACTCGTTACTTGCATGGGTTCACAAGACAATTAATATTTGTCTTAAACTTCTGACACCAAATTGTCAGGGATGGCTAGTGTGCTACTTATTACTTCTTTCTTCTATTTATTTTTCCTTCACAATAAACATAGACTGAATCGCACACACACTTTCAATAAAAGACTATAAGTCAAGTTGACACAAATATGACACTGATCATCGCTTTATTGAATGTAATACACGTCACAAATACTTTACAACATGATCAATAAATTCAATCCTCGAATAATGAGTAATACTTCTATCAACTTCTTCACATAACCTATCTCCAATACTAAGTTCATCAATTCAAACAAGTCTACCTAACACTCTAACAAACTATATAACACGGACGATCTACGCTCAACAATTCCTCCCTTACAATTCCTCCCGAACTAAACTAACATTCTCTTATATAGACTAGCTGGACAAAGCATCCTATCATTCTCACATCTGCCGTTTGCTTGTTGGTTCCACCCCCATTCAATGTATAATTAAAAGTTTGGTGAACCTAGCAGAATAAACGTGACATCGCACTTCTAATGTTAATTGAATTCTCCCTCTGACACATTGTTTCTTGACTTGATTTATTTGTAGCACAGCCCTACCCTGAACTCATGAACCTACCCACGTCTACGCCTCTTCCTGAATTCTACCTGGACACTATTCTTTGTCTAAAGTCCCCCTACCTCGTTAAAGTTAATGGGTTCTGTCTCCCTTTCTGCTCCCCCATCTCATATCGAATTACATTAAACTGTCCCAAAGCTTGAACTTACATTCACCTACACCCTGACCTACTTTCACTGTCCTGACAACTATAATAAAGGCTGCTATCTAAATGTTTATGTGTCATTATGTTTGTTTGCATTTCTGTCAGTCTGCCTGATTTTTTTTGTAAATATCTGTCAGCTATCAATTTGTCTGTCTGACACTGTCTGTATAATTTTCAATCTTTCATTAAACATTAGACTTTTAGACTTGAAGTATATATATATATATATATACAGTATTATTAGTAAACTAAGATTAAACCAATAGTGACGATTCGTGCTATCTTTCCTACTTATATGACAAACGATTTTTTTTTTAAAGTACAGAACCTACGGGTTTAGTTTAAGTGTTTTCAATATGTTGAACATTTTTACATTTCATCTCTTAAATCAGTGTTCAATGTACATGTAGTCACTATCAAGACGGATATTAAAAACGATTTAAATGAAGATCAGCGAAGCAACGCTTTATTTCTTCTTTCATACAACCTACACAGATTTGCCTGGATGATATTTCTGAATGAAATGTTGAAAGTCAAAAATACATTACCCGAAGAACTTGTTTCAACACTGCATAAAATAACTTGTTAGAATACGAGCGACATGTCCGTCGTTTTGATCCACTATTAAAAACTGGAGACAGGCCATGTACATTATAAGTTGAAGTTGTATACCGTAGTACTTATTTAGTCTAAGTGAATGTTGATACATTTTATCCGTGCAAATGAAATGTATAATAGTCGTTTTTCACTGGGACATCTTTGGTGTAATATAACCCTAAAAGTATATCTGAATATTATCTCAAGAACCATTCTCAAGTCTTTTGGGAGGGGCCCAAGGCAGTGATCCCTAGATGTATCTGGGAACCCTGAGCAAAATGACCTGTCTTAGCACCAGATTTGATAGAAATGTATCATGGATTGAACTTTTTGACAGTGGATGGGGGGGGGGGTATAGCAACAGACTAGTTTGCCAATCTATAAACACTGCTATGTAATTCCAACAGTAAAACATAGTAAATAATTACATACAGGAGAGATATAAACTTTAATCTGATTAAATGACCGTACATTTTACCGGTAGATAGATACATCTTTATAATACACCTACAATGTACATTGGAACAGATTCTGTCAAATTCTACAGCTATTCTTAACGGGTCTAGTATGACAAACATATCAACTAAGAAGAAAGCTAACATAACAAGCTAACATAACAAGCTAACATAACCAGCTAAATAACAAGCTAACATAACAATCTAATATAACAAGCTAACATAACAAGCTAACATAACAAGCTAATATAACAAGCTAACATAACAAGCGAGATCATATTTTTATATTAGGATAAAACAAGAGTAAGACTTTAAGATTTAAAATTTTCGTTAAATAACTAAATTATAAAAACAACAACATAATTATATCTCATTTCAATTTTTGTATAACTCTAGGAAATAAATTCAAAATGGAGTATTAGGTAAATTATTTGAGTCCATTTAAGAATGTATTATAAATAAATTAACGACAAATATTTGTTAACGTTGTCTGGTAAACATTTTCTGGATAAAAATATGTCACAGTTAAACAAGTGACCTAGTTATTTTCTACCAACTGGTACAGTTCTGTCAGTCCATTCAGTCGAGCGATGAGTACAGTTTTATTGGCCACACCGACGGGTCAAAGTTCATGAGGACACACATATTTGATACATCAGACCAGAAACTAGATGTTTGCAAACATAGGAATACATAGCATGGGTGCTGGTAAACTTCACGTTACAATACAACAATTTTAACTATCAACATCCGTCCATCCATCCACCCATCTATCCATCCATCAATTCTTCTGTCTGTCATCAGTCTGACCAATGTCTCTAAATCCATCAATCCGACCATCCATCATTTTTAATCGTTGTTTTTGAAGCGACTTTTTCTATGTAAATTTGCCAATAATTTCTATAATAAAACATTTATTTTAAATTACAAAAAATAAGATATAAAACTACGCAAAATCATGTGTTATAGTATAATAAATAACTGACTAATAATAAAAATACAATATAAGACAAACTCCCATCAAACATGTGAATGTAAGAAGACAAACTCCCATCAAACATGTGAATGTAAGAAGACAAACTCCCATCAAACATGTGAATGTAAGAAGACAAACTCCCATCAAACATGTGAATGTAAGCAGACAAACTCCCATCAAACATGTGAATGTAAGAAGACAAACTCCCATCAAACATGTGAATGTAAGAAGACAAACTCCCATCAAACATGTGAATGTAAGCAGACAAACTCCCATCAAACATGTGAATGTAAGAAGACAAACTCCCATCAAACATGTGAATGTAAGAAGACAAACTCCCATCAAACATTTGAATGTAAGAAGACAAACTCCCATCAAACATGTGAATGTAAGAAGACAAACTCCCATCAAACATTTGAATGTAAGAAGACAAACTCCCATCAAACATGTGAAAGCATGTTTTGACATGAGGGGGTCACAGTACAAATACAAAAGAAGACAAACTCCCATCAAACATGTGAATGTAAGAAGACAAACTCCCATCAAACATGTGAATGTATGTTTTGACATGAGGTGGTCACAGTAATATGCTTTACTTATGTAAAAAAAAAAGAACAGACAAATAATTTTATTATGATAATCCAAGTGTTAAAATTTATAATTTCGTTATTAACATATTAAAAGGAAGTTAAAAACAATTAATTACTAATTATTACATGACACTGCCATTTAAAAAAAATCCAATCACAAATGTTAAGAGCTTTAATAAAGTTACAAATTAATATTTTTACAGGATATTATTTGCTACGAGTATGCAGTGGCTAAAAATTCCTTAAACTTGATTAGAATTATTTAGATTATTGATTTGAAATATTTAGATTATAGATTTGAAATGTTTAGATAGTAGATTTGAAATATTTAAATTATAGATTTGAAATATTTAGATCATAGATTTGAAATATTTAGAACAAAGATTTGTAAAAAAAAACAGATTACAATCAAACTGTGGGTTGAGTTTGAATGAAGGTATTATAAAGCATATGTTTTAAATGTACACACACACAATGAAAACATTACGCTTCTTTTTCATCATCGACATTATTTTTTAAGTAAACCTTAACCTGTATTTAATTTTATTAACCATTCATTATAAAGTTTATTCTCACTGCAAAATTTTAATTAATACGATGACCTATTTGTCGCGATTTCTAAACGGTATTTACATGTTATAAATTATTATTGATAGATTACCGTTTTTATAATTGTTTTCTTTAAAGAAATATACTATATATTGATATACAATTTAGCCGAATCTACACATCTCTTTTCAAATGTACAACAAATATTTAAGTCCTTCGTATTTTTGTTACAATACCTTATAAAAGATATTTGATATTTTGTTGCAAGCCGGAGTAATAAAGTTATTTGAATGAAACAACAAATGTTGCTATTTCGCACAGCTTATTCTCAATTAACACTTACAATTTAGGCTAAAAGATTCATTAAAAAAAAGGAAATTCTACTGGCTATTAGACCAATTTGTTTCATGCATATTATATAATCGAATCATAGCTTGAACATTAAAACGGTTCCTACCTGTTATAAACAACACCGACGCAAGGTAATTATCATATTTCCATTTGGACCTGAATTCCTTCTATCCCAGACAGTAAAAGTGTTTATTAGGTAACAAAACAAAAGTTGATACTACAATAAAATTGAAGAGCTCCACGCCTCTTCTATTGTTCAGACACAACATAATTCGCAAGGATAAAGTATAAAAACCAGATAAATGTTTAGAAATAAAGAATTTTTTCACTTGATCAGCCAAGCGTGCGAGACAATCACAGCCGAACATAAAAAAAAATTGAATATGCGCGCGACTGCTCAATTATAATAATAAAAAAAGGGCCGTCAATATTTAATATTTTATAAGTAGGCGGAGTCGCTTCAGAGACATCTAGTGACATTCAGCAGCTAGTTGTGATTGTGTTGAACGTGTATTGAATTAATGTCTTTTTTTTTACAACGATATGTTGCGGGTTGCTACTTCGTTATGTTAAGCTGAAAGAAGGGTTCCATTTTATTCTCTTTATATAATATTTAAACGAAGCCTTTGAACAGCGAGCGCTATTGAATGTTGGCAAGTGGAGATGTCAGCGAGCTTATGATGGACCTCTGTACTACCCCGGTCTGTGTTGTTGGTAGTCTATCTAATAGATGTGGCGCTTTGGTCATGAGTCCAATAGACTTGGTGCAAGCAGGGCCAGTCATAGGATGTGAGGGCTTCAAATGGGAACTGTTTCTAAACGTGAAATGTGTTTTCACAAACATATTTGGAATGCTTTGCTGTGTGTCCTTTTCACGCCTGGTGATGACATTCGAACGCAATGCCCAATTGAGAGCAATAAGCCCAAACTACCCAAGGCCGGACCTGGTACAGAGTATTGCACACAATAGTTACTAAACGTTTTTTTTTTCGTCAAGTCCCTGAAAGGATGAACTTTATCTGTTAGACCACTAATGGAATGACTTTTGTTGTGCCCATCTTTCATCCTCAAAGTGCGATGGCCGTGGAGGCACCACGGGAGACATAAGTATGGGACTTTACCATGGGCGTTTTCATGGGGGGGGGTAAGGAAAAAATGTCATATATGAGGGGGAAATTTGCTTCCCCCCCCCCCTTACATTAAAAAAAATGTCATAAAGTTGTTATTTGTGCAATACATAGACTTGGTGAGAGGCAGTGCATCTGGTACGTAGCTTCGATTTCCTTTAGCTTCATGGGGCCCATAAAGACCAACGAGCGCCCTTTTCATATTGCACGTGTAACTAGAATAATTAAAGGTTTTATTTATGCTTTTATAGGGTTCTATTTAATTTTGATACAATGGTGTCTAGACGGTCTTGAACACTCATAATGACTTAAAGCCATTGTAATTAAATATTTGTTATATCTCAATACCAATTAGTATTTTGACGCTAGTCTATTACGATAAAAAAACTATTTTGTGATCATTTACAATTCACAGATACGTTAGACTCCATAGATGGTGGAGGTCATTGATTAAAAAAAAATGGTAGTTTTCATGTAACCCGCCTGACCAAGACCATATTTGTTCTCAATTTTTGAAAGTGATTATTTTATTTTTGAAAGTGATTATTTTATTTTTGAAAGTGATTATTTTATTTTTGAAAGTGATTATTTTATTTTTGAAAAGTTTAGATTGATCAGATATTGGTGTTTAGGATTATAGAAAAATCAACTCAATTTGATCGACTACATCACTTATTACAGTCATGGTGTCTTCAGTGATGATGAAGATATCAGCCAATGCTCAACCAACTTTGTAAAGGATGAACAATGAATATTAAACATGAAATGTTGAATTAACGTGCTAGTATAATGATTTGCTTTTTTTTAAATAAAGTGTATTATAATACAACTTGTAAATTATAAATTTACACACAAAGTGTGAAATATACACAAAGTGTGAAATGTCCACAAAAACTTTTGAGAAATTATTACATTTATCACGAAATTCTGTCCCATCTAAAAGCAAATTATGACCAGTGAGCTAATATTAAAGCTCGCTTAATATGACATAAGAAGGGTAATAGGTGGCGCTTCAGTTATGAAATACATGCTGCTGGCTTCATCTCCCAGCTGGTCTAGTCATCCACTGATTCTTCCGTGGTGCCTCTATACCAGTGGCTCTCAAACTGATATTAGAAGATTTTAAGATTATTTACTCGAGAGTATACTTTTATCCATTCTTTTGTTCATTACAGGTGAGTTGTGAAAGTCTAACAGAATACTTAGCTTGTAGTGAAAGTCTGACAGATTACTTAGCTTGTAGTGAAAGTCTGACAGATTACTTAGCTTGTAGTGAAAGTCTAACAGATCACTTAGCTTGTAGTGAAAGTCTAACAGATCACTTAGCTTGTAGTGAAAGTCTAACAGATCACTTAGCTTGTAGTGAAAGTCTAACAGATCACTTAGCTTGTAGTGAAAGTCTAACAGATTACTTAGCTTGTAGTGAAAGTCTAACAGATTACTTAGCTTGTAGTGAACCGCAAACCTTTGAGAACCGCTGTTCTAAAGTGATGGCACACTCTGGTATAGTGGTGGCACACTCTGGTATAGTGGTGGCACACTCTGGTATAGTGATGGCACACTCTGGTATAGTGATGGCACACTCTGGTATAGTGGTGGCACACTCTGGTATAGTGGTGGCTCACTCTGGTATAGTGATGGCACACTCTGGTATAGTGATGGCACACTCTGGTATAGTGATGGCACACTCTGGTATAGTGGTGGCACACTCTGGTATAGTGGTATGAAAAAGGGGAACTGTAAAGGTATAATTGTTTCGTGTAAAAATATAATTGTTTCGAAACAGTAGGATCACTTTTAATTTAACTAAATCCGGGTTTTTTATATTTCCGGAAGAATTAATTTGTCAGTTGGAAGTTCACTCTCGTCTAGGACAGACGTGTCATTGTATTTTTTCTTGGTGATATATATTAATTTATTCTGAGTGATCACGAGAGAATAATAGTTCACCTCCATGTTGGAGATATTGAGCTAGACAGTTTATTGCATATATGTACTTGGATATTATAGATGGATCCTTAGAACTTGATTGAGTTCCTATTTGAATGTGGTAATTTATTGGATTGATTTTACAATATGTACTCGGAATTTATTTCATCATTTTATAATATTATTGTGTTGAGAATAAATACTTGAATCAGCAAAGAACTCTTATATCAAGTTATTTTTGATGTTGTGATTTGTAATAAAGAAAGAACCGCCACAGCTACCAAAGACACGCCTCCAGTTCACAATAATATTAAAAAGTAATAACCTGTCAATGCTGATAGCAGTGATAGCCCAAAACCTATACACTGACAATGGTGGCAGCGCCAGCGAATTGAACCCGAGAAGACCAGAAAGTATAAGTTCCCTTTTGCTGGACGAGCTAAATTCATCTTCCAGAGGCGGCACCAGAAGTCGATTCAACCCGACGGAGCCCCACGGTGACCCACAGCACAGTGACCCACATTTTCAAGTCGACGTGTTCCGACACTGAGATCGTTAATGACTAACATCTCTAATTGATTGCGACAGTCTCTACTGTTCAGTCATTTGTCGTGCTTGGCAATTGTATGCCAAATAATTCTTTTACACTTTGATGAGTGTACAAGTATCCAGTATTACAGAATTCGTCCTTTTTCTTTTTGACATTGTATACTGAAGAACTTTGACTGCCGTGACGTCACTACACAAGAGGAATTCAGGTCAAGATGGCTGCTTGCTACACACAACACTAAAGACTGTGCTTGTTAGTGCTTGTATTAACATTATTAGGAAACAGGAGCATCCAGTTAATCTTTTGACAAGAAGAAAGAACAGCAGAACAAGGAAGACAAGTAAATATACTTACTTTAAATTTAATTAATAATTTTTTTCTCTCTCTCCCATTATTTTTTCCCCTTATACTCAGTGTTCATTTATGTTATTTGTTTCATTTATGGGTGGTGGAGTGGTGAGTCAGTTGAACTAGTCATCTGGTGCTTTCTGTTAGGACATACTGATTTTCTGACTGGATCTTTTACACTTAATTGTGTGTTGATTAATTTTGGATCCAGTTAGATTATCAATATCACGTAAATATTTAGTTGTCTGCGACTTGTTTGTTCATTGTTTAAACCCCTTTGTTTAAATATTGTCCGAAATTTTTTTTTTCTACCAGTTTTGTCAATGTCTCGTCTAGTTTAACCATTATTTTCTCTCATGTCTACTATCATACTCTACTAGGAATTTTTTTTTCGCTGATTCTGTTATCGTTTAAGTCCTGTCTTGTAAAAAAAAACCTTATTTCTTCATAATTATTTTTCATTAATTACTTATTGGACACTGAACACTGACCCCCTTCTATTTTTTTTTTTACTTCAATGTACAATATTGTATACTGATTTTTGCCATGTAATTTA
The DNA here is from genome assembly GCA_021962125.1 of Bulinus truncatus. Lineage (NCBI taxonomy): Eukaryota > Metazoa > Mollusca > Gastropoda > Planorbidae > Bulinus > Bulinus truncatus. The sequence goes on along the minus strand of JAGDYQ010000072.1, from coordinate 3,148,476 downwards.
AGTCAATGCCAGTTAGTATTAGTTAGTGCCAGTTGTTATTGATCAGTGCCAGTAATTTTTCTTGAGGTTTCATTGATTATAGATTTATGTATTGCCAGTGATACAGTATCAGTATCATATATTTTTCTATAATAGTGATTTTTATCACTTTATTTCCATATTTGATATATCTGAACCGGCAATATGGAGGCTAAAAATATAGAAGAAAATTTATGGGAAGTATATGAGAGAAGAGGTGAAAAATATGGTCTAACAGGAGAGAAACTCCTACAATTTATTAAAGAAAATATTGAAAAAGAGGAAGCTAAGGCTCAAGCCAGATTACAATTAGATAAAGAAAGATTAGATAGAGAAGACAGACTTGCCCTTAGAAATCTTGAAAAAGAGAAATTAGAAATGAAAAAGTTAGATGCAGACAGACAGGAAAGATTAGAGAAAGAGAAAATACAGTTAGAAATAAAAAGATTAGAAGCAGAAATAGAAATGAAAAGAATAGAATCAGAGCAACACACAAAAACACTGCAAAAGAATAATACAGGTGGTAGACCACATATAGGTCAGTTCAATTCTAAAGATGGTAACATTGATGCATATTTGGCCAATTTTGAATCTATACTTACAGTTAACAATATACCAGAGTCTGAGTGGACTAAATATGTACTAGAAGCATTCGGTGGTGAAGCCGTAAGCGTATTGCAGATGTTAGGACGTCCAGAACACAAATCATATAATGAAATTAAACACCTTTTAGACTTTCATAACAAAACTGAGGAACACTATAGGAATCTGTTCCACAATTCAATAATGGCTGAAACAGAACACCCTACAGCCTATATAAATAAATTGGAGTCCTATTTAAATAACTACATAAAAATGGCTGGCATAAATGCATCTGATCCCCAACAAATTATTGAATTAATGCTAGTAGACAAAATTTTAAACATAAGCTCCAGCAAATTGTTCTCTTTCATTAAATTAAAGAAGGTCAATTGTAAGAAAGATCTTATTTCCACATTATCTGATTATAAAGATAGCAATCAAGATGTCCCCATGTTCAAAAGTAAAAATGACAACACTTTTAGTGCCATTAGACACAAAAACAAATTACAGTACAGTTATAATGATAATAGATATAGAAGCTTACCTGCCAGATTGCCTAATAGGATACAAAGGACTTGTTATTACTGTCATAATCCAGGACACAATATAGCCAAATGCAAATTATATCTCAACAGAAATAGACATGTGAATAATGGTCATGTACAAGAAAGCAGATATATACCCAATAGACAGTATCATAGAAACAGTAATGATAGATCTTCTGGTAGATATCAGGGACAATATCAAAATAGACAGTCACCAAACAATAGTCCTCCTAGACATAATAATGATAGAGGCAGATCCTTAAATAGAAACAACAAAGTGCATAATGTTAATGCTTTGTTAAGTAACAATGGTAATTTGATATTTTACCCCTGTTTTCTCAATAATAAACCGGTTATGTGTCTTAGAGACACAGGTGCTACATGTGTAGTTGTAGATGTATCTCTTGTTCCACATGAGTGCATGATGGACAGTTCAGAAAATATTAAATTAGGAAATGGTCACACACTCAGCTGTAAGAAAGCCATGATAGATATAGACACCCCATGGATTAGTGGAAAAATTGAGGCTATAGCTATGACATCCCCAGTAGCCCCTTTGATTATAGGTAATATTCCAGACATTAAACCAGATAATTCTCAAGAGTTATTCACACTTTGGTTGAGTAACAAAGAAATAAACATACAAAAAGTACTGAAATCTATAGATAGGGACCCAATAGAAAATGATACTACTACTATAATGCAAACTATGCAAAATTCTGAAAAACAGACAGAGGCAACAATAGTAAAACAAATAAACTCAATTTCAGTTGTTACACATAATAATAAACAAAGTAAGAAAGAGTCAACAGTATCAGATAAACACAAATTAATATGTTTTCATTGTAAGAAACCTGACCATAAAGCAAATAGATGCACCCTAAAGTTTAAACATATTGAATGTTATTGCTGCCATAATTTTGGTCACAAACAATCATTTTGCCCCTTTAGATATAAACAAACTAGTAATACCTATGAAGAAAACATCAGAATTAGACAACAACCACAGAAGACATATAGTAATAGACATACACACAATAGCAAAATGAGAAATAAACAACCACAAAATGACTATAGAAATGGACATGTACAGAATAAATCCAACCATGTAAATAACAATAAATACAGAACAAGACAAATATATGAGATAAATAAACATACAAATTATTTTAATAAGCTTCAATGTAGCTACTGTAAAAATTTTGGTCACACAATGAATAATTGCTTTAAACTTAGACATATTTCTTATTTGAAACCCAGTCTGAGAAAACATACACATTCAAGAGGCACATTATTTGATAGGAAACATACATTTAAAAAAATGAAACAGAAACAAGACTTAGATGAAAATAGTAAATTCACATATAGAACATATAATAGATTCAGATAATTTCATACCAGACATTTTATCAAGGTTAACTGAATAAATTGATCAGATATTTTGTTGCTGGCATAATGATTAAATAGCATATAATAACATACAAAATTTTTTTCTTGATTGTTAAATCAAATTTATTTTAGACTTAGTTAGAACACCTATAGACATGATACATTGTAATAGTAATTTGAGTTAGCATATTTTGTAACACTTAGTAATTTTTTTTTTAGAAATTCTTACTCAAGACTATAAATTCATTCAGCATGATATATTATGATATATTTTTTTTATACACATATGGCACATTTTACTTCATGTGATAAATGACTTAGCAATAAAAAGTTTTTGTTTGAAGATTGTTAATGTTAGGTTGGTGTTTAAAAACACTGACATGGAAGTTTTTGTAATAGGAAGATATTTTGTATAATTTGTTCTATATAATGGCATTGAACAAATTTTTTTTGAGATGGCATACATTGGCATTGTGATTTATTTTTTTTGAATATTGCATGAATTGACATTGATTGGCAAATTGTTGTATATATTGGTATTGTACATTATTTTTATTATTTGCTTAGCACACATTGACTTTAGTAAGATTGTTCATGAAATAACATTTTTTTTGTGACATGATTATTTGTTACTATTACTTGTAATTATTTGAACACCACAAGCTTATATTTGTTCACCAAATTTTGAGGTGATATACATATTGATATAACAGGATAAAAAAAAAAAGTATACCACTGTTAGACATTGTGTAATTTGAAACTGTGGAATATATTGTGTTGGTACTATGAATTAGTTATACTGCCGAGATGGAGATAGATAATATTGTTCATAATCATTTGATTTTTCTCATTTAGTTATTGTACTTGGTTTATCCAAGGGTTGGTCGGGAAGGACCATGTAAGCAGCAGGGACGCTGTATGTTGATTGTACCCCATGAGATCCAGCCAGGTGGCTGATGATTATTGTTTATTGAATTAAGAGTATGGACATCGGTATTGTCATACTGTCTTATTTGAATTGCTTCGGAAAACTATGCATATATTTAAGTTGGGCATAGGAATGCCATGATATTGTACTTGAGTTTAATGGGGATATTGAATATATTTTGGCATTGCTTCGGCACGATATGCCATGTTGTATACAGTAACAATTGATAAAATAATTAATTTGATTGTGACAATGCTGTAGTATTAAGATACCACATTGTAAGACATATAATTTATGGTTGTAACTTCTGTCAAATTTTTTTCATGATGTTGATGCAAATATATGCACCTATAATGTTGTTTCGTAGATAACTGATATTTGCACACACAATAACAGTGTGATATTATAAATAGAAAATACAAGTGTATATATTGATGTATATAGTTAAACTAGCTGCATAGAGTGGAGTATTTTTTTCGATACATTGATTGTAACTTATCATAAATTAAGGATGGTACAGATCTATAGTGCAATTAATAATAGTTTTTTTTTTGAGAGAAATGTTGCACATTTTTGGTGGGTGGGGAGGTGTAAAGGTATAATTGTTTCGTGTAAAAATATAATTGTTTCGAAACAGTAGGATCACTTTTAATTTAACTAAATCCGGGTTTTTTATATTTCCGGAAGTAAGAATTAATTTGTCAGTTGGAAGTTCACTCTCGTATAGGACAGACGTGTCATTGTATTTTTTCTTGGTGATATATATTAATTTATTCTGAGTGATCACGAGAGAATAATAGTTCACCTCCATGTTGGAGATATTGTGCTAGACAGTTTATTGCATATATGTACTTGGATATTATAGATGGATCCTTAGAACTTGATTGAGTTCCTATTTGAATGTGGTAATTTATTGGATTGATTTTACAATATGTACTCGGAATTTATTTCATCATTTTATAATATTATTGTGTTGAGAATAAATACTTGAATCAGCAAAGAACTCTTATATCAAGTTATTTTTGATGTTGTGATTTGTAATAAAGAAAGAACCGCCACAGCTACCAAAGACACGCCTCCAGTTCACAATAATATTAAAAAGTAATAACCTGTCAATGCTGATAGCAGTGATAGCCCAAAACCTATACACTGACAGGAACCTTCAAAAGCTGTTCTTGAAGTGATTTATTGGATGAAGATTTGTAGATATTTCCTTCTAAATGGACATTAACGCTAAAGGCATGATATATATTTCTTTACACTTTGTATTATAATTTTCAGTGAAACAGTTTGAAAATGAGAGATAATTCCACATGCTGTCGGTGTATGGTGTACTTTGT